>JXSR01S011687.1:24837-34966 GCA_000969725.1 Ophiothrix spiculata
CATACGCATGTAAAAACCGGCATTTCCTGTCAGTTTTCATGCATAAATAAAAATAAAATAAGCGATATTTCAGCGACCTGACTTCTGGCTGACAGTACTTGGTACCAAGTAAGCTAAAGAAAGCTTATCTTCAACAGGGCTCCAAGATGTCATTTGAAGGCCGACTATGATGGTTTGGCCCTTAGACAAAATATTCGTTTATCAGTAGACCGGTATTTGTTGGCTTGAAATTGGCAATGAACGCACAGCGATTGTTTACAAAATGGACATGATACCAACATTTCAATGTAATGATTACTGGGCTTATCATTTCTAATTGATGATTCGTTATCTACTGGTTATCAAAGTCAAATAAATATACTTCAGATACGGAGTTCACTGGCCAATCTCTAGTATTTATTGACTGAGGAGTTTCCAAAGAAGAAAGACATGAAATGCTTACTATTACCGATATACCAAAAGTCGACGTTTTTGCGTCACCATGTCGTATGTGTCTCCCGGGATGTCATTCATCCATATTTCTGATCTAAAATGCTCCACCAAATAGTAATACGGACTGTACTTCGACAACTACTGTCTGGATGGGATTCTAAAGAACCTTCCATGTGATGTCATGCTGGGAAGATGAAATGCGGCTCCACGTTTTGCAAACATAATATTTTAATCGTGACTGAATGTTGTTAGAAATCATTAGAAGAAGTTTAAAACTTTGCAACAACACTTAGGGGAGGGTGGGGTGGGTTGGCCCCCCTTTTGTTTGAACGCCCCTGTATTGGAGAGGTTAAGGTCTAGAAGATTTCCTGTTAACACAAGATAGATATGTACCCAAGCTATGTTTTATGTGAATACTAAGACTCTGCGGCTTATCGTATTTAAATAATTAAAAAATAAAACATGTTGTCAATAGGCAGAGATGCCAGTCAGTGTTACCAAAATTTCCTGAAATGCTTGTAAATTTCCTGAAAGTAGGTATATTCCTATTCTTTTTTACAGGATAAACTAAGCAAAATTTCCTGAAATCAGGAAATTTCCTGAAAACTGGCATCTCTGAATAGGGCCAACTTACCCCTTATGCGGGGTAAGTTGGTCCACCTAGTGGGGTGAGTTGGCCCCATTTACAAAAAAGAGTCGTACTCATTTTACCGTGACACATTTCATACATTATGTTTTTTAAGTGAAGCACGGGAATGTTCTGCATACATAAATGTCCTTTTGAGATGAAATGCCATAATAAATTAATACAATATCGATCTTTTAAAAAGATACGTTGTGACCTACAGTGTTATCTGCATGCAATATATGCAATATAGGCCTACCAGTGTCATTTAAGACTCCTTGCGTCTTGTTATACGCATCTATTTACTTGTTTAGAATTAAAATCGTGTTAAAACGTCATAAATGTTATTGTGCTAGAGTCTGAGTAGGTTATCATACCATCTTGGGCAAATTCGCCATAGGGCCAACTTACCCCATATGGTAGGGGCCAACTCGCCCGTAATCCCAGTTTTGACTTAACCTCATGGTATACCAACAAAACAAAGGATAAAGTGGATTTGGTCCCATGACATGTTGGACATGTACCATAGCTCGTAATCAATAATAATAACTTGGACCAGCGAAGTAATATCTTGACACTAGTACAAAATTACGTTTGCTAAAAAAGTTTACTTAGGTAACTCAAAAACTCGTTTTACTGATAACTCATACAAAGAGATGAGCTGGGTTTTGTAAATTTTATGGTAAATTTGATGCATTATATATGACCAAAAATCACCAGTAACATAATTCTTTCTAGGTCACGTGAGCAGAAACTCGTGGTGGGCCAACCCACCCCGAGGGCCAACCCACCCCACCTTCCCCTACTTATCCCTTGTGGCAGTTATAATTAAGTGTATCCGCTATTGCTGAACTTGGTCAGAAGACTGATGTTAATGTCTCTGTATTATATGCAGAGAGGATAAACTATTACAAAATAAGTGAGGCTATTTCCATCAAGAAAGAGACCAGCCCCACTCTTAACAGAGACGGGGGTGAACTTTCCAATTTTTATAATTCCCTTCTGGAAACGCCTTCAAGATCTAGGATGCCACCTACGGCGAATTTCAGAAGTGGATCAGTAGGAACTTAGAATTAGACCGTGATGACGGTGATAGGTATTACTGAAATTATTCGGATCAAAAAAGCAAGTGTTATTGACAGCGACGGTGGTCGCGTAATAAATTGCCTGTTTACCGGACTGTTTACTCAGATTTGATGCGTATTCATCCGTGGTATCGCCCGTATATTTCTATGCGTAAATAAAAAGAAAAGTAGTTCTTTAAAATAATCAGAATATCTTGTTAGTTTTCTTGGGTTGAAGTCCCAACCCCAACGGTTTTGAAATCTGCATATAGTATGTTTATACTCTAAGTAAGGGCATAAAATGATATATTTGAGGGTTAGTTAAAATTCAAGTCTTTTGAATGGGAGTTTCGAAATCTGCTGACGTCACGTCCTATGCCCCACCCCCCCCCCCGCCCACCCCACCCCTGGTTGTTGCAAAGTTTTATTTTAACCGTAACAGATGTGTATACTCTTGAGATTGGGGTGTTCATGGTTAAATGTCATAGTGAGTAGTTTTCAATGAATATTTTAATATTATTCTTAATTATAAGTAAGTTTTTGAGCATGTCCATGTTTAAGTATTGTTTGGTAGTTGTGCTGTTAGGTATTTATTTCATACCAATGTCAGTAACTTTGTTTTCTATATAGGGATGGACCAGAGGATGAACATTTAACAGGACTCATTGGTCTTCCGGTCCTTTAATCCACACGTTTTATTTGTTTTTATGTTATTTGATGCTGTTCTGATATACTTTTATGTATTTTTAATGGAAATAATAAGAATCTGAATTCTTCACACGTAACTGTACGTACATATAATACTCAGACTAGAAACGCTGTTTATCATCATCATCAATATTCACATCTTTATTTTCAGAAACAAAGATCAAACATCATATCAGAATTTGTGTTGGTCATCAATTAATTCTATGTTAATTAAACATGATACATGATACATAAATCAAAGAATATCAGATTTAGTTTGTGTATTTTAGTAAGGGGATACACATAAACTAATCGGCAATGTGGTTCAGATATCTGCACTAGTCGGAACAGTCTATTTCTCCACTAATCTTACACATATCTACAATTCTTCTTATCCAGGCATTTGTTTGTGTGCCTGTGTACTATATTTATGGTTTCAAAGCATCAAATTGAATATGTTCCAGCCAGATGCCCAAAATTTGACTTTGCCGTCTAGTTCAGATAACTGCAAGCTGTTGCCGATTAGTTTACGTGTCTCCCCTAAGCTCAGGGGAAACTCTTGACTCTTTTTGTCCAAATCAATCGGCTTTCTTATTTTCAAGAAAAGTTTTCAACCAATTCAATGAGTCAGAAAGCCCCCATCATTTACTTTATTGTTACATCATCATATATAAAGTATAGCTTCCGGGCTCATACACATCAGAATTCCACTGACAATGACAATGAATGTAAGAAATGATAGGAAATGTTAACATTTTCATATTTGAAAGGGTATAATATTGCCCTTAGATATTTTACCTGAGCAAATTTTAGTTATGCCTTCCTAAAGAATTTGGGCCAAAACACACATCATGTAATCATTGTTTGCAAAAAATCAAATTTTTTGGACAAAATAGACATTAACGGCATGTTAGGCTTATCAATCCCATTCCAAAAATAAATTTAGCCTGATTTATTTTTTATCAGTTTGCGGACCAACAATTTGTCTGAAAATAAGCACCCTAACAACAGCATTTATTTACTCAGTTGTAGCAGGTAAACCTGGTTTCATCTACTTTTTTCTAATGCTGAAAAAATGTTGGTGCTCCTCATTATAGGAGGGATATCCACTGACAAACGGTACAGTCTGGAACCATCACTTTATATCCAGTAACAGTATAATTACACACAAATCTTCATCACTCATGATTGCCAATAAGAGAAGCATCATCAAAATACACTTTGCAAACATTGAAATTATCTGCTTACATATATAATTGTACAACACTTTCATTGCAATATATTGAATTGTCATGTTATGAAAGATTCTAATTCAAAATATTGAAATTATCTGTATAAGAGTAGTTCATTATAAACTTACAATTTCTGCTTACATTACACATGCATTTCTTTATTCACATTATTGCATTGATTGAGCATTAGGAAATCTAGACACCAAAGATATCAAGATTTTGTAGTAAAATTATATCTTTTTACATAAAAAAAATCTGAAGACACATTTGTTTCTGGAGTAGGTTTTTCTCTTGCTTTGCTTGTTGTTGTTTCACTTATTTATTTGTATTCTTGTTGTATGTTTGAGCGCTGTGTTAATGTAGAGCGCTATATAAGTGCTTTAATAATAATAATAATAATAATAATAATAACAATTCTTTTCAAAAATAGTACCAGGTATACATTGTAATAAATTTATACACATAAATATTTTTACACATGCAATTAAAATAATATGTGACATGGTTTAGGCATCTTAGTGGTATCAGATTTTATGTGACCATTCAGCTCAAAACAGACATAAAGTCAGCTTATGTGCTCATTTTACATTTTTGCAATGTCCATGTTATAAGGATTGAAATGACACCTCAATGAACTTTACCAGGCATCTACTAGTCAAGTTATGGTCCATCAAAGTTGGTCTTGGAATAAAAAATGAAATTGAGATGAATTATATACATCTCAACATTTTGATGTCTTTGGGATTTTGTATAATTATATTTTATTATTCGTCTTGTATATTTCTCTGTACTGTTTTGTTAAAATGCCAAATAAAACTAAACTAAACTACATGCAAAAACATGAAAGCTATATACTGTTTTGTTGATGGTCCATCTAAAATGTGGATTTTATAATACTTCAGTTCAGTTTTTTTTTAAATTTTGCAGGTGCTTTGTAGCATGCATAAATATTTGATCTGCACAAAATTGATTTCACCACTGAAGACCTCTGCATGTATTTTCACCTGTAATGTAAAATAAAGTTTGCTGACTTTGCGGCTGTTAGGAGCTGGAAAGGCACATGTATTGTATAGCACAGGTAAAGTAAATAAAGCTATTGCTAAAACTGAGCATTTTTTGTAAGTTTACAATTCCATGGAAATTCTCAAGGTTGAGATTTCTGTGATATTTCGTCATTCCTGTAAGCCAGAAAATCATAAGTGTAATAGCTGCATATTTTATAAGGTTGCAATGCACATTATAAAATGTCTAAGGTTAGTGGCTTTTGAAATGATTCTTCTGATTCTGATTTCTCAAGAATCATTTCAAAAGCCATTGACCAATGGGAGATATAATTTGAGATCGTCCATCCCAAAACAGCAGTAAATGCAGCCTCTTGCCATTTTCACTTTTTTAAATATTTGCAAAGATCATGTTATAAGGATTAAAAGACACCTCAATGAACTTCACTTGATTTCCAGAAGTCAAGTTAAGGTTCAGTAAAATGTATTTACTGAGATAAGCATGTTCAAAGATCAGTAAGCCCTATATTTTATGTTGATTGTCCTCAAATTATACAGATTTCATATTTCTTGAAAATGAAGTTTTGCTGGTGTTTGCAGTAAGCATCCTTGTGAATCTATCATAAAATCAATTTCGGCAAATTACGACCTTGACATGTATTTTCAACTGTAGCGCAAAATGAAGTTTGCTGCATTTACAGCTCATTTGAGATGGGCGGTCACAATTGAGCCTTTTCACATTCCAGTGAAAAGATGTGTAATAAAAATATAACATACATCAACCATTGCAGATAAGACATTCTTGCTACATTCAAATGATTTTTTTTTTAAATAATTTGCATTGATAATCCACCACTTATGTGTTGAAATCTGTAAAATATCATCAGAAATTCAGAAATTATCCATAAATTTGCATTTCACACTACACAGTGTCCAGTCTTTGGTCACTGGCTCTTGAAATCGTTCTTAAGATTTTTTTCAAAGATGCAGTTGCTTACAACTGCCGGATAATGATCATTTTCATTTAATAGTAAAAATTCAAAAAAATTGTTTGCACCAATTTTACGCAAGCAAATTTCAATGCACCCTAAACGCACACCTTATTCGGTTTATACAGTGCTTCTTGAATTCTAGTGACAAGGTATTTTATAATATAACAAACAGCAGGCATTGCAAATACGACTTCTTAAATTCATATAACGATTAAAAAAAAAGATCTAGTAGATACGTAGATATAATTTTTCTTTAAAGTATTGTCCTCGGGTATTAATAAAGTCTTAATTTTTCACTTAATGTTAATTTTCCCTCTTTTTACTCACATGTACCAAATGCTTAAATTATAAATATTTATTCTGAAATGTGATTTTAAACGTAGATTTTTGATTAAAACCGGGAATTGTCAAAATTACAAAAAACAGGTGCAATTTATGAAATTTGATGAGATTTCACAAAATTAAAACCTGTACAAATATATTGCCTAACATTGTAAATTGAAAATCAAATTCTTCAGAAACTGAACGCTTCCAGATATTTAATAAGTTTACAGTTTAATAAATATCTTGTATACAATACATGTGCAATATTTAATCATCTTGCTACAATGAGTCTGTCTACCTGTAAAATGTGATTTCCGTCAAGGTTACAAATGCAATTCCCTTCAGTTGAGATGAAAAAAAATCATCCATGTTTGGCTGATGTAAAAATAAAAGATTGTTTGCCGTACCCTACATCACTAAATGGTCACACAGAAATCATACATGATACCAATATTTTCGACAAATATATTTTACAAAATTAGTCCTTTTGTATCACCATGGAAATAGTAGATACTATTTCCATGGTAGCACACACATTATATTCTTAGAAAATAAAATCGTGTCATATATTTTTACCATTTTCATTTAAATGTCACAGGAAACAATTCATTTTCTATTTTTTAGCCACAGCACCATAATTCCAATTATTTCAGCATTGCCCTTACAATTTGGGTCACTGTTAATTAAAATAGTTCTTGTATTGTATTTCCATCCAGGGGTGACGCCAGGGTTTCTTGTTAGGAGGGACAATCAACATATGAGACTCTGTTGGTACACTCCAACCAAATTTTTTGACATAGCATAGCTCAGTTTTTATAACTGACAGGCAAAAATAATTCTCACGAATGCACAGGTAACTAAAAGAGAACTTATATTCAATTAATCAACAATTGGAAGGGATTGATTAAAGGCAATTAGAAAGTGAAACTTTTGACGACTTCTTGCGGCATTTCCACCATTTTTTAAAATCTTTATTCTCCTTTTTTATTTATAATTTTATTCATAACATTTGGTTGAAACACCAGGCAAAAGCCAATATTGAAGAACAATCAATTAAATGGATGCCCATCCTCTCCTTTCTTTTTTCTTCTCTCCTTCCCTTTTAGTCTCTCTTTCATTTTTATTCCCTCCCCCCTGGCAAGGTCCCTGTTTTAATCAGTATCCAAAAAAGTACAAAATATTCCACAATGAATTTTGATGTTGAAATAGCAAGCTCACAATACTACTAATCCAGAGGCATCACTTGGGTATATGTTATTCGCAAAACATTGGCGTTCCCTAGGGTGGCTTTATGGGGGCTGAAATACCCCGCAAGATTGTAAAAATCATATGAAATCACCCTGTTTTTAATGATTTTTACCACTCAGTCCCCCCTCAAATTTGGCTTGGCCAATTCCCTTTAGCCCTTGAAAAGAAATATCCTGGGCACACCAGTGCAAAATATCATGATCACCCTATGAGTCAAATGGTACCCATCTCCATCTTATTTCAAAATAAATAAATGCAACAAAAATCTTCACAAAAAAGGAATGTATTTACATATAATACTACAAACGATAATAATTTATATGATAAATATCTATGTACATAATAAATCTTTCTCAGAAAATGAAATTAACTGCAAGATAAGAATATATCAGTTCTTATCCCATGGCCTGGGGTTAAAATGAAAAAAAAAGATCTTTCTACATACATAACTAACAACAGCTCTGCAACAGAATCATGCATGATTAAATTTTATTTAAAGTGTATTTTTATAGGCATAGTCATACACAAAATATTTTGTGTTCTTGATCTGCTGTATGAATATATGTTTACAAAATTGAACATAATGGTTTATTCTTAACTAGCGATCCCTTAAAATGAACTTGGTTTTATTACAGATTTCATTTAAAGGAAAAAATAATCATATCAAAAGTAAATTTGATCCATTCTTTGAATTTGTACTTTATTTTGAAAAGTGTTTGCAAGTAAGTATAGTTACATGATAATTCACAAATTCATTTGTAATTCAACCATATCACTAACAATGAGGTCCTCATAAAGAAAATGGCTAATATTTTATATATTTTGTATTCTAATTAGTTTCAGTTTCTTATTTGTTGGAATTCTTCATTTTTTGACAAAAGTTTTGCAGGAATTACAGCAAAACTCTTGAGGATTCTTGTGACTAGAGAGGTTTGCAGCATTATTAAGTGGGTGGTGAGGGAAGGGGAGTAGCTTAACCCTAACTGACCATACGTGATTTTTTGTTTCTCCTCGGAAAGTGAGGGTGAAAAAATGCATGTTTTCACTGGGATTCGAACCCGTGACCTGTGGATTCCCAAACGGCCTATACCATTAGTAGGCCACCGCCGAGTAGCTGCCCGGGCAGCGATTCCGTTACCACATGGAACCCCCCTCTATGACGTATTTGGACTTGGCGCATTTTAGGTGATTTCAATAATGAGATTTAGTGAGACTTAGGACTGTTAGGGTTAAAGGGGCAATTCATGATTCACTTTTCATGCTCAAGGTGACCACTATGAAAATTGAGTTTTTTAGCTAATATGAATCCTTGACTGATAATGTAAGACATGAAGAATCCCCCAACCATTCTTTCGAATGTTCTTGCATTTTTTGAGAAAAATGAGAAAATGTGTCATCTCAGAATTCACAGTTGTCATGACAATGTAATGTACACAAAGCTGAACAGATCATTTCATTCAATTTATTTCAACTAGTTACATTTTTGCCAGCCAAAATGTCAGTCAAATCAATCAGCTTGTCACAGTGTGTTTATATTGTATCAAAGCCATGATAACAGATCTTGACGTCATTACTGTCACAACTGCAGGACATTTAAAAAAGTATTATATTATATATTAGAGAATTATGTTTCCAAGGGGGTTGCTGTATTTAAAGCATACACAGTAATAAAAACAAGTTAAGTGTGTATTTTTAAATAAACTAAAAAATTCTTAAAACATAGATGCTTAAAAATTGCAAATAAAGATCTGATCATGTCTTTCCTTCTAGAAAAGGATAGTTCTTTTAATCATCAGTTCTTTTTATTAACATTTTCTTGGTGAATAAAACACACAGCATATAAATTAATTCAAAACCAGTAGTGTGTCCACTACATGGCCATTTGGAGGATGACTTTACCTTCTTATGCCACCATCCCCTGGAAGATTATAGAAAATCATGTAAAATATGACATTTTAAACTGATAAAAGTTAAACCTAAATACCATATTCACATGGTCTTCTAAATGATAGCTTTGAATAATATGAGAATACTATGCTCTCAATAACATTCATATCATAATATATCTCACACCACAAGGGCACTACCATTTTTCATTATCACTCACACAATGCTTAAACTTTCGAGTACCCCTCCCCAATAATGACAACACTGCTGCCAACCTGCATTCCAATATTACACAATAAATTTGATCAAATTCAAGGTCTGTGATTATTAAAGGTGCAATTTTTTTGAGGTGGCCTTTTTTCTAGCTAAATAAAAAGAAGAGTACAAAATAAATGTATACTGAAGATTTCACTTGATTCCGACTGTTCGTTTCCAAGTTACATGCTTTTCAGCAATTTGAAAATCTCCATAGGCTACTGTGTTGTAATTACTGTCGGGGCCCCGACAATAATTAGAAAATGACACATTTTATGACTTTTCTTAAAAATGCAAGCACATATGAAAGAATGGTTTGGGGATTCTAACATATACCAGTTGACGATTCTTATAAGCCAGAAAACTCACTTTTGATAGAGGT
>JXSR01S011687.1:35535-48720 GCA_000969725.1 Ophiothrix spiculata
TGCAAAATGGCGGCCCTTTGTTTACCTTGAAAGCGGGAACGAATTCCATTTACAAACAACATTTATTCCACACAAAAAAGGATACGGATTTGTCCAGAAGAAGCTCCTAGTAGTCCGCTGTTTGGGTGTGTATTTCGGGTTCGGAAATACAACAGTATTATTTGGTCACACGTGAAACAAATTTAACAATTTCCAACACGATCCAAATCCACGTCCGTATCGCACAAGTGCAAAACGAAAAGTGAGGCAGATAAATGGCGTCGGCAGGTGACCTGAGGTCAGGACTAGTCCATTTTACGTTATAGGGGTGCTATAATGCTTTGGTCCCATACCACTCCGAGAGAGGTATGCAAATTAGTTTCAGTCAACATCGTTACAGAGGTAATCAGCCCAGTGTTATAGTTTACATGGTCTTGCACAATAATTTGATAACGCAAGAAAATCTTATAATAACAAACAAGGAAGTGTATTTATCAGTGTAAATTCAAAGAAACAATATTGTAAATATAGTGAAATTTTGATATCAATATAGATTTAGAGAAAAGATACCAGGCTTGGCGCCATTTTGATTTCAGCATGGGGGGATTGTAACACTTGAATATTGAAAACACACAGTTATTGTTGCTTTCAGGTTTGTGTACCATTTGCGTAAAAGAGGATTTGCTCGGTTTGTCTATACTGTACTAAAAGTTGATTTTAGCAAGACTCAAATTTGACCTATAAATTCCCCCTCCCCCCAATTTGAGCTCAATCTTAAAGATGCCATTACATGTGGCAGTAAAGTCTGGTACATTGTATCTCCTTTCTATATTAATGGAGCTGGTAGAAATTACCTAAACCTGTGTAGGGGGTATATATAACCTCTTTTCTAGACAAGAATATTTTAATTACAAAACTTTAACGATGAAAAAGGCAATTGCATTTCAAAATACTTTGGTATATTTAGCTTCACACACAATGGATGATGGTACCTTTAACATGCCCTGCTTTAGTACACTCCATACAGGTTCAATATATAAAAGAGGAATGTATTCAACATTGTGGCAGGAATATAGCTTCCTTCACAAATTACCGTAGGCATTCTTTCCAGAAAAACAGAGATAATTTTCTGTTTTTAGCAAAAGGAGTCAATCACAACCTTTTTGCATGTGTTCAATTAGAAAATTTTAGTTTGATTACATCAAAATATAGACCTATAGGTAAAACGAATGTAACCACTGTAATTGTGATTAGAGGACTCACAATTTGCTTAAATTGAACCCTAGCAAAAATATCCCTGTTTACAATATGTGCCATCACTCATGGTTTTAACAGGATCCATTCAAAAGCACCCGCTAAATGTCCGACTTGAATGTCTTCTGTTCTAGGTTATCCCCGAGTCCAGTAAGAATAAACCTACCAATTTTGGTATAATCTGGAGTGCTAAATTTGGGTGCTTTTCTGACCTTATTTATTTTCTTTTTCTTTTTGACTAGTGTCAGTTACATAGGGCGATACAACATATAGTGATCAGGAACTTGATTTAAGGCAAATACATAATCAAAAATATAATCTCTGCTCCATAACTCTTCATTTACAAGTTAACTGGTCTTAAAAAGTTGGACTGGACTGGCAGGTTAAAATGGTGTCATAGCAGCATATAAATAAAATAAGAACCACACATAAATTGGAAGACAATATTGCAATATCCCAGTGTAAGTGACCTTTGACCTTATTCTAACTCCAAATCACTATCAACCTCTCCATCTTCCGTATACCCGTTCTCTCGTAAAAAGTCTAAAGCATCATTCCATCCTTGATTATTGTAACTATCTAATATATCGCGATTCGGAGGAAATAACGCCTGGAAACCGCGCACAATGTTCTGAGTGTTTATTTGAAAGCTGTGGCCAAAGATGACTCCGTATAAGTTTTCGTAAGTCGGGTTGTCGTCCGGGCAAATTTGTTGTAACGGACCACTGAATGGTGATATACATACAGTTGTACCTGTAGAAAACGTTGGCATATTTGAAGAAAGACCACCATCAATGTATTTCTGTAAAAAGATAGAAAAAAATAGGAGCTGTATGAATATACCCATCAAACTTGACCATTTCATTTAAATGATGATTTAAAACATTTACATCTCTGACATATGCAGGCACTGGTTTAGTGCCCGGTGTCAGATGCATGTCCAACATCACTAAACACGCCCAGGCAGTGCTCTGTGCGCGCTGCCTGGGCTCGCTGCTGTGACTGTGGAAGGGGATATCAGGCGAATAAGCACCCCCCCCCCCCAAAAAAAACCCAGAAAAGTTGCTGTATCTTTGTTACAATTATTTCTTTACCTTTAGATCTGATCCCAATGGGTAACAAATCAGATCTTAAGTTAAGAAAAAATTGTAAAAAAAACATGTATCAACTTTTCTGTGTTTTTTAGAAATACTTTGACAGGCGAGAATTCCTATGAACTGATGATATTTTAAACACTGATTTCTGGTGATAGTAGAATATGGAGTACTAGGTGATTAGCCAATCTACTCAGTAGGGTGTCAAATTCCTCTTGTCTAATTTGAAGTCAATCAAAACTACATGTGGAAAATAGTGACCCTAATTCAAAACAGTTGTATTGCTAATAAGAAAACTCTTTTCACAGCAGGAGATTGGGATGATTTTACTTAAGACTTTCAAGTTCAATTTATCCTAAAAATGACCAGTTCACACTTTTAAGGACTTACAATTTTTTTTTGGAATAGTGCTATCAGTATTTATTGCTAAATGAATTCCAATGCATTCTTACATTTGAATAGAGATTTGGGGAGGAAAATATTGATTGGATCACCACATATTGTTAAATTAAATTTAATGTTTTTTACGTTGCACCAAATATTTGGATCACCAAATATTGTTAAATTAAATTCAATGTTTTTACGTTGCACCAAATATTTGGCTCTTATTGGTTTTCAGGAGGGGTAACTTCCTTTTTTTAACGCATCCTTACCTTGCCCCTATATGTAGGAATCCTATAACCACCATAGACAGGAATGTAACAGCTACATAGCAAGGCCTAGAAATAGAAAAATGAAAAGTTATAAATCGACAAATAAATAAGATAACCGTAAATTTTCAAGTGATGTATCAAAGTCAAGCACTTAACATTTTAAGTTAAGATCTTAAACTGATAGAACTGTACAATTCACCTTTGAATCTGTCTAACAAGCAAGTTTCTACCATAATAGAACATAACTCAAACTCACTCAAACCTAAATAATTAAGATCGTCAAATTGGTCCATATTATACGACAAAATCTAAGTTGATTCTTACATGTATCATGTTTTTAAAATATAATAAATGTTGTACAGACATATTGTATTCCAAGAGACTAACTTTAATAATAATAATGAGAGATTTTTGATCACTTTTCAGATCTAGCCGGGGATCTAGCTGTTCTTTGAACTCAAATTACTTCAATGAATAGCCTTGCTCCAAGGCCCGAGCCATTTATTTTTGAAAATATCAAAGAGTCATAACTCTTTACTTCCAGGAGGCATTGTGCAATATCACATTATTATTATTATTATACACACCAAGCTGCACACCAAGCTATTCTAGCTAGTATGTTTTAAAAATACTCAAAAAAGTCTGCATATAATACTAGCTAGCAAAGAAAGCTCTTTGAAAAACAGCACAATTACTATCATGTACCTGCTATGATAGTTTTCACACAGCCCATCACCCCCAGGCCATCACCACCCAACACCTAGTATCACAACACAGTCTGCAGCACTGAGCTAGCTAAGAATCTGAGATAAAATTTATATGAAAACCTAACTAGCACCTACCAACATAAAATCACATTTTTGTTTCCATCACTACTAGAGGGCCGCCAGGCCCAGGCCTTGTTAAGTTCCTAATTGGGTGATTTCACTAACTCATAGAAAGCAATGTATAATTTCAAATCCTGCCTCAAAAATAAAGGAGACCAATCACAGCAATACCCAACTTCTGATCACTGTTATTTGTAAACCTGCATTTTGAAAGAGGTGTATTGTTCAAAATGAAAAGTGCTCAGAATTAATTTCTTTAAGTGTTTAGCATTATCAAATTATTATTGCAATATTTATGATATAAAAGCCTGCTTTTCACCCCAAAAAATGCAGAAATTTCTGCTAAATTGTTCTCTAAATGATTTACATGAATTTGTAAACCATGATTTAAAACACCCATGACTAAAATGGACTAGTCCAAGTTTCTCAACTTTCCTGGAAACCCCCTATGGTGATGCTGTCTAGGTGTTACATAATCAGTTACCAACTTGCAAAGGCTGGGGAACAGCATTGAACAAATGTTTGTAGGGGTTAAGAGCATAGCAGTATGTGGGTAGCTTGGTCAGTGGTGTAGGCTTGAAAATTGAGATTTTATAATTATATCAAATAGTATAGCCTAATTTAACATCCATGCTTGAGTCTGTGCTATATACAGTCTAAGTGTACACATTAGTGTGTGCTTAGAATGATGGTATGGGCTTTGATTTCTCAGCCTTTAACAAAGGCTATTCAATGAATGGTCACAATGTTTTTTGATAAAACAAAATCAGTCTCAAACTTTGTATCAGATTAAGACAAGGTCATTTAAGTTGTAGATGGTTAAAACCCTCACATGTATATCCCACAGGCCCATGTAAGTTCCAATAATGAGTGTGATATCTTTTTTTATTTATTAATTAACACATCTGTATCTGTAAAAGTATCTTGTCAAATAATGAAATGCTAGATCATTTAGAAGGTGATAACACAACACCCAATCTTGGCGTATAAACAAATAAACACTGCCCTCTTCTTTTTAGCAGTAAAACACTACATATATCTAACACTGGTGGCGCTACATGAACTGTGATTACCTGACAGGCATGATAGGCCTCCTATCTTGTTTTGTTTTTAAACTGAGGCAAATTGAGCAAGATTGTCAGTCAACTACAGGTTAGATCATTCTTTACTTGGTAATGGTCACAATCATCTAATAAAAAGTTACATGTGACTTTTTACTTGAGTTGAATAAGGAAATTTTAGCATGATAAATTAACCCCATACGAACCATACATAAATATTTGTCATATTTTTTGCGCAATAGAGCCAATAACAGGTAGAAGAGAACATTTTGAACTTTTTTGAAAATCATAGAAAATGACAATTGTTGTGGTATTTCCTGATTTGTACTGTCACTGGCGTGTGGCTGCAGAAGTTTAAGCACACACGCAATTTTAAAAATTATGCAATCTATTGAAAAAGAAGCAGTCACCCAGTTGGATCTTGTTAACTGTTTGCGAATATCTCAAAGATCGCCATACCACTGTCAGCAGACTGACATTAGCTCTGTCATATGTGAAAATGGCATTGCAGGCTTTGTTTTTGAAAATTGCTGGTGAGTGACAAATCACTCTCCTAAAAAGATGCCAGGTGAACTGTAGGCGAGTGATTTTAATCACTTGTATTATTATTACACAAAATGTTGTTGAGTAATAAATTCTCTCTTCAAGTACATTTCAGCGGAAGGGTTGAGAGTGATCCCTCCTGCTTACCTCAAAAGACAGAGCCTGCATGTTAATAATGATGAAGTTGAAGCATTCAGATTGTGGTTACTTACTTGTATTAATTCTTCCCTGCTCTCAAACTCAGACAACAATGAGTTCTTTCTGTCTGTTATACATGTCGCTGAGAGAAACAGTTTTCCGCTGGCTAATTTATGTGCGTTAGGAGGTAATATTTTTTCTAGTTCTGATCGCAGTCTGTTCATCATATTGTACCCTGGTGTGAGTGGACCTAAAGGTTTACCCTGTATGTCGTCTATTAGTGTGTTCATGAGGCCTAATGCTTCCTGTTGGGAGTGAAAAGACATGACAGAACCAATCAAAAATAAATATCAGTAATCATATTTACTTTATGCCGTTTAAACTGAGCTGCCAGGCGATCATCCCATTTAGTGACCAAGCAGCGAAAGTGTGCCATAGCTTCAAGCTGAGCCTACTGAAGGTTGGCTAGGGGATTTTACTCTAAGCAGGGGTGTGAGAGGCCAGTTGACAAAAACGAGGAAAAGTGTCGTAAAGTCAGGAAAAACAGGCTGAAAATGAATAAAAAAGCTGAAATTTTAACACAAAAAAGTTTTCAAAAACGAGGAAATCAGCTGAAAAGAGGAACTCTCACACCCCTGTCTAAGATGATGGCTCGGTCGGAGCTGAGATATGCCTTTCGTTGTATCCATAACTGAAATTATATGCCAGTAAGTGGATGCCATACACCTGCGTGTCCAGGATATTTCCTAAGGGGGGCTTAATTGGTACCTGCAATATATTGTGCGGTGGGGGGGGGGTGCTTAATAGTTACAATCAACTTAAAACGGCTGATTTTATATGATTTAAAAGAAAATCTGGGTGCTTCAGCCCAAAAACTAGCCCTGGATACACCAGTGATATACATAGGCCTATTATACGTCTTCCACTTACTGGCATTTACAATTTACAAATTGGGTACAAATTTTCTAGATTTCTGACAGTGGCAATCTTTGATAAAAAAGTAAAAGACCGGTGGTGTCTATATATGCATCAGGTGCACTGCTACACTAATCAAATTAAGTAAAATGCCAGGAGGGGTTGAAACAGCATCATAAAATTGGTGGATACATATCGTACACTAAGATACTCACATCTAGTTTATTTGGTATGCATATAATTGACGCTGCAGCTAGAGCCCCTGCCGATGCCCCGCTCCATCGCTTCACCCGATGCAGCATAGGTTTACCGTGTGTCAGAAAACATCTCAGAACTCCCAGATGATAAATACCAAGAAAACCGCACCCTGCGAATGACACATTGACCGCTGACCTTGTGTCCCTGGAGTCTTGATGCATATATCGTCGACAGTTGTCGCAACCAGACCATCTTTCTGTGGAGGCTGTATCTATGAGGGTTGGTCCTGAAGACATGGTATAGATGTTGGACCGAACCTGAGAAATGAAAAAAATATTGATGATTATTGACAGCACAATCATTGACAATTTGAGTTAGCACAAAAACCCAAGTAAGTCACATTGACAAGCTACTGAACGCTGATGGAGTGTGTATATTGGGGTGGGGCTGTAACCCTGCAAGAAATAATACATACGTGACCTGTCATATCAAAACACGGTACATTGCAACTTACATCTTTCTTGTTTCGTGAAATCGATAACACCAGGTAATATATTGAAGATGAATTATTGTTATGGGTGATCAAATATCTTGTATAGTGTCGACTTGTCACATCATGATACCATTTTAACTATTGGTCACAAGTAAAAAGGCATATTCATCTTCAGTATGGGAATTATCGGTTTCACGAAATGAGAACCATGTAAGTTGTGACGTGTTTCATGTTTTGATATGACAGGTCACATAGATATTAGTGTAGAGGTTCCATTATGGCATTAAAGTCAGTGTCACAATTCCACAGGTCTACAATGCATATCAAAAATACAGGGTGCAGGGCATTTACTTATAATATTGAGCCTGTACTATGCAGTTTTGTGGAATTCCAATAAAAAAACCTCTTTGTGATATTCGGTATGTTTGTTCAAACTTAACAGGAAAAAAATTACAAATTAACAAATGCACTTACCATTTTGCCTGTTTTGGAAAACCCACTATTACTGATACTAAATAAATATTTTGCAGTAAAATCCCGCTTTCTCTGATAAATAATGACAGATTGCCAAGTAAATCGCCTTGAACTTTCAGTTTGGCGCTGAACAGCACGTAAAATCAACAGCCTAGCACGGAATACCATTGGTGCCTCATCTACATGTACACATGGACTATGGTCTTCCGTAGTTTATCAACGAGTTGAATTGAAATGATTGTGATTAATGCGAAATGCGACTTTTATATTGCCCCCGAATGTTTGCACACTACTCGCTAGCTCTGGTTATCAGCGGATCTTTGGGCCATACAAGATTTCAAGTTCAGGAACGTTTGCCAAGCTAAGATCCGGATAATGGCATGATAAAGTGTGTTGCCCTGACCGCTACTATATGTTGACTTTGTGTTGATAAATTCCCCGATAAATTCTACTGATGTCATCTACATTCTACAATGTAGCTGAAAATAAAATGCATCAGCTGTGTCTAATTTAATATGCATTTATGTAAATTGTATTCGAACTTGTTAGCTTAACAGCAAACAAGGATGCCTAGAATATTATGAATCCTGCCAATTTATATTCTATGAATACAATTTATTTTATTAATTTTGATTCCTAAAGAATGACAGAGAAAATGTTTCACAGAACATGATCTTTTCAAATAATTTACAATGTTTTCTCATTGTTTTTTGCTGAACATATCCTCTTGAATTCATGAGTACTTTTATTTTAGCTCACTTTCCCTCTCATGATTACAACAAATGCAGATGCTAGCTAACATTCAAACATGGCTTTTAACCTAACCCGCCTCTTATCTTTATTTTCAAGAAAGGAATAAAAACATCTATTCTTGCAACAATTTTTGTGTATTTTTCAATTTGTTTTTCGAATTGTACAATCACCTGCTGTGATCTTGAAGAACTGACCTCTTTAATTCATGAGCGGACATGGAGCAGGCGCCAGAAATTTGCTGAAAGCGACTGCTGGATTTCCAGAGAACCAGTATTTTGGGGTATTTTTATCCCAATTTCTATCTTTCAAACTATTTTTGTCACAAATTTGACTTGTACTAGAGAATTAGGCACAAAAAGTCGGGAACCATAGGGTAAATTTGCCTGCATGTAATGTAATGCATTGAATCCAACAAAATCCAACAAGAAAAAATAAAGAAATTTGCCTACATCTGAATACATCATAGACAGGGGATAAAAATGGACACAAAAGTGCTGTCCAGGCAGGCCATACTTGGCTTGCCATAGCTGGACATTGGATCGGGATGCGGGAGGTTGGGTGTTCGAATCCCAGGGGAAATAGGAAAATTTTGTATGATGTATTTGGACTTGGATAGTTTTTATGCTCTAAGGATCAAGTTATAATAAAGTGCATAGTATAAATGTGTACAATAACAATTTTGGACACGGATCAAATGGTTAAAATGAATCTACAGTTTCAGAAAAAAATATTATGCATTAATTGTTCTCTATAAGTATAAGGTAAGAGTCTAATTAAAGTAAAATTTCTATCACTTTCAAATAACTAATTACCCTATTTAATTAACACATTACACACATTTTGTGATAGCTATTTCCCTTTTATTTCATAACATAGCGGTTTGTAAGTAAGCATAATTTGTGATTCACACTCTTTTACGAATTAGTGACCAAAAAGTAATCACCAGGAACCAGGGGTCAAAATATTTTTTTTTTTCTTTAGGGGGCTATATTTTTTCCCATCAAATAAAAATCGCCCTCTGCCTTTTATTCCAGGGGGCTCTTTTGAGCTACTTTGGGGCTACTTTTTTACTTTGGAAATTGTTGCTAAATATATTTTTTTACAATTTGAAGATGCAAGTTCCATGCCACAAATATTCAAAAACTGAAATGACACGGGGGTTCAGCACAGCATAAATCCTGCTAGGGACTCACATATATACATTTATTACTCTCTAAATGTAAACGAGTGAAAATTTCACTCCCCAAAAGAGTGAAACTCTTATAAACCACTCCTTTCTGAGTGGTTTTGTATGTTAAACAGCAAATTTCCACTCATAAAGAGTGAAAATCGCTCTAAAAAGAGTGAATTTCCACTCATTTAAGGAGTTAAACGAAGGACAATTCTTTTTCGAGTTGTCCTTCGTTTAACTCCTTAAACGAGTGGAAATTCACTCTTTTTAGAGTGATTTTCACTCTTTATGAGTGGAAATTTGCTGTTTAACATACAAAACCACTCCTTTCTGAGTGGTTTATAAGAGTTTCACTCTTTTGGGGAGTGAAATTTTCACTCGTTTACATTTAGAGAGTACAATGATTGTGATTATTCATATTGTGTTGAGTCGACTTTGAGTAATAAAAAATCAGAATTTTTATCAAGACTTAACTTAAGTTTTATAGTTGGGGGCGATTGTTGTGCTTTTGTTATATTTTTTTCGCCCTCTTCCACCTTTGCAAGGGGCTTTTTTTTAAATTAAAACGGGGGGCGATTCGCCCTTCACCCTCATGTATTTTGATCCTTGCCAGGAACATGAGCTCAGATTGAATCATTGAATGAGACTCGAGATCAAAATCTTTTACTGACATAGCTGCTTGAAATTTCACCTCAAGTTGTAATACATTATTCATAAATCAGAAGATGTCATAATGATGACATGATGATTTTTTTTCATATCTACCTGTCCTGTATTTAATACTCTTAAATCTATTTGTTCAATAATTAATTGAGATCAAACTTGAATGTTATCAGTGTATCTAAACCAACACCATCTGACAATGACCTACAAAGATATCAATGTAAGCAAATAAATACCTGTCTGATAAAAGGTGGCATTTGGCTATTCCAGAAATTAATACTTTAAAGAAACTGCAACAATTTCATCAGTAATTGAAAAATGCAGCTAAATTGTTTTTGTTGGGAAGGCTGTCTGTCAAAGACTGGATATTTTTTTTTTTTTTGGGGGGGGGGGGGGTGGGTTGGCGCAGCGTTAGTTCCCACGCCTTGCACCGATGAGGTCTGGGATTTTTTTTTTTAAACATCTTGGAGCCCTGTTGAATCTATAAGCTTCCTTGGTACCATGTACTAAGTGGGGGGGTTTTGGCGAAAGCCTTAACAAGGTTTTTTTTTTGTCGGTAAAAGCAACAAGCGCTGAAAGCACGCTTAAACATTGAGCGTTGAAGGTACCAGATGCCAAGGATTTTGTAAGCATATGAGTAGTAACTGAGGGTGTGACCTACATGTAGAACTAGTACCCTTCCCCTGATCTCCCCTTCCATGGACCCAGCAATGAGCCCAGGCAGTGCACGCAGCGCGCTACCTGGACGAAAGGTTCTTTCAGCACAATTTTGACTGTACTGCAGAGGGTAATGGGTAGTGGACAGCTCTGAGCAAGAGATAGGTGTGACCCAGTGGGTGTCAGTATGTGTTTCTAATTACTCACTGGTCTGTGCACAGTGCAGACAATGCTACTTTTTGGTGAATTTTGTCCAAAGATTAGACCCCCCATTTTTAAGCACTTTGTCACTGAAAGACCCCCTTTTTTGACCCAATTTGTCACTGAAAGACCCCTACTTCCGAGGTGCTCGGTGGTTCTCGTATGTCACTTCCATATGTGAGTACCAGGCCTGGTGAGTACCACCCAGGCTTTTTACCGTCCAACAAAATATGCACAGGGTCAGAAGTTCGTGAAGAGCTGCGAGAATCCATTTAGATTCTCGCAAAAGGATTCTGTGAGAATCTTCAGAATCCTTTGCACTTGTTGTGTGTACAAATTGAAAAAGTTTAGGAGAATCAAGATGAACTCTCGTGAGCTTGATCAGGAGAATCTTTGCGAGGATAGATTCTCGGATAGATTCTCGGATACTCCTCAAATTTCTGACCCTGATGCAAGAGTTCCAATAATGAGAGTTCTCCTGTCAAGGTAAAGACCCTAGGTTCCCTAGAAAAAGGGGTCTTGGAGTTGGTGACCAGCTGTTCATCCCAAGTTCATGACACACAGAAGGTGTCTTCTTCGGTTTGACACAGTGGCCTAGCTCAATTAAAGTTTGTCTAGCAGATAACCATCTTGGTTTGCATAAGATAACAAGGAATTACAGCAATGTACAGGCAGTGGAAATATGCACAACAACCAGGAAACATGCATGGCAACTGCTTTTGAACGTGGAATTTCACAGAAAGTGTGTTCAACTTAAGTTTATGGTCAATAGGTCTATAGATTATGAAAGGACAGACTCATCTTGATTAACATTACAACTTAATTAGGCTATCATATCTTATATGTGGCATTTTAAAAGGGGTTAACAAACTTCTGATGAAAGTTTAAATTATGCAGATGTACCGTAGTATCAGTGTAGTATTAAAATGGTATGGTACTCCAATCAATGGTACTTGGTAATACTTATTTCTTTTTTGTGAAGAATTGTGATTTTTGTAAAAATTCTACTCAAATAACAGGTCCTTACCCAAACCAAGGGCTGATTGGAAAATTTTAAAGGTAGAACCCCTGGAAAGACTATTTCCATGTTTGAGAGGGGCCTTTTGTTGAGCCATTATATGCAGGCGTAGAATTTCGTTTTGGTTTGCGTGAATCAAAATTTATTGAAACAGATAATTCAGTTAGAGAAAATGATTCTAATACCTGGATGCTACGAGAATCATTGTGAGAATCGATTCTCTGATTCACGCCAAATTTCTAGCCCTGATATGCCAGGCTGGAGAATATCCATTTCAAGGGGTATCCAATTAAAACTGCAACATACCGTATCATAATTTCAGGCCTTGTATTTTGAGGCGTGTGAGTGCCATAGCACATGCATCACAGGCTTAATGAAAACGATCTTGAGGAGTGCGATTTTCAAAATGTACCATTTTCACACACCTAATTTAATTTTAATCTGGTAAAATTCCCGGGGGGGGGGGTCTGTCATCATTGACATGAGGGTATCAGGCGTGACCAAGAATTCACGTACAAAGGGTGTTTTTGTAGGATCAGGCATGTTACGTACGTAACGTGAATAGGGTCTAAAATCTCTAAAAACCAACAAAAAGGGTATATTTCTGAAACTTATGAGTTAATTTTTCAGTAAATTTTAGTAAAATTTAGTAAATTTTCAACAAACATACTTACTTAGGGTGTAATTTTTGATAATATGTAAATACTTGTTTAGGGTGCTATTTGGAAGTCCTTGGTCACGCCTGATACCCCCCTTTCAATGATGACAGACCCCCCTGGGGTAAAATTATACACAATTAGATGCAACATGCACACCACAGCACCTGAGAAGTGCTATTTGTAGCAAACCAGGTATTTTCAAAATTCAAGGCCTACAATTTCCTACTTTCTATATTCAATTTCAAAGTCCAAAATTCCCTCCAGCTTTTGATGACATTACTTGTTTTTTCCTGCCATGGTTCACAAGATAGCTATCACATATTGTTTCTGAGTCTACAAATATAACATGATATCAATTGAAAGTTCACTGGATTGAAATGACTTCATCTGTTTTTTGCATGACACATCATGATTTAGGTGAAAGTGCAACTGAT
>JXSR01S011690.1:15114-26486 GCA_000969725.1 Ophiothrix spiculata
CAAACACACACACAAAAAAAAACATTGGATAAGTCATCGGGGTAGACATACTACGCCAAGACCCAGACTTAAACCAACTTCTGTAAACAAACACAAAACAAAAACACTGGGTCAGTCTCTGACCCTGGTAGTCAAACTACGTATAATCCAAGTATGTAGAATTGAATTATGACATTTCTCATAAAATCAAAACGATTAGAACAAACTGACTGAAATTTGAATTAAAAAGCCTCTTTAGGGATTATCTTTCATATAAGACTGAAATCTAAATTTTGAAAAATTGGACATTTATTACACCTGGGAAAGAAGAGTGAACAATCAAACTTTTCACCATTAGGCTGAGTAAAAAAATAAATATGTTTCTTGTCCCCTCCCGCATCATTTTTTAAGGATTTTGAAAAATATTTTTTATTTTTTCTATTTCATGCATAACTTATTTGTAAAAAGTGTTTGAAAAGTTTAAGTCTGTGCAATAGATTTGCTTCTGTTCAATAAGCATTTTAAAGCATATTTTGTTTCAATTAACCCTCCAGTATGTTCAAAACTCTAAAATAAAAAGGGCCTCCTCCTCTTCCAATAACACATCTGGTATCGATACATTGGGTGAGAATGGGCCATTAATTGGCGATTTAGCATTGCCATTTGAAATAAAAAAAAAAATACAAAGTACCTCTTCCTCCTTTTTTTCAAAAACCCGGAAGAGAAACATGTTTTATTTTTTACTTGGCCTTACATTTTCTATTCTCATCCCTATTGGACACTTTAACAAGTATACTTTCAAGTTATGAAGAGAAAAAAATGAAAAAATCATTTTTCCTCACTCAAAATAACAAATGAAATATAATAATACATTATTTCCCTTTGTTTACATAAACTTTAAAGTTAATTTTCTCATACTTCATTTTAATGCTAGTTTGTTGATTTAAAAAAAAAAGTGGCACGAAAAGTATATATCCCATAATAGGCTTAAAATTTGGCACAAATATGCTTGATGTGTAATCTAAGATTCCTACCCACTTCCCAAAATGTGTGATGGATAGACTTGGTTGCTAGATGGCATATGCAAATTTGTGCATTACAAGAAAAACTCTTTTGCATATAGAGTTATACCTCGATCCCTCAAGTCTGTGCAATGAGGTTAAAATAATAGATCTTTTGAAGAGCTGTAATTTGACCCCTCAATGAGCTTCATAGAATGTTCGGCTCAGGCTCCACATTTATTGAAAAAATGACCTTGATAGCAATTAATTATGCAAATTAGCTCATTAATATGCATAATTCTTTATGCATGTAATTTTTTCATATGCTGCTTATATTGTGCAAAGTATGAAGTTTGTGTGAAGTTTTCGAAAAAAGTATTATACTAAAGTTCAACAAGTAATCAATTTTGGCATCCCAAAAATAAAATAAAACTGTAGCACAGAAGATCCTGTGTATATCTGCATTTTGCACAAATTACACTAGATTATGTGCTTTTTTCAACCCATTGACTCTACTGCCCAACTCCAATGGATTGTCTAATGCTGTTTGAACAGTTTTTTATAGTTCCTGTACTTTTGTTAAGCCATGGAACACCATTTAGAATGAATAATGCTTAAATCATTTCAAGTTTTGTAAACGTGTGTCAATAGAGGGCAGTATATAAACAAAACAGTCTGCTTCATTTGTTTCACATTTTGTTCAACAATACATTATCACCCTTTAAATAGGAACCAATATACTTAGTTCAAACTTTTACACTTTTTAAGAAGGAGGGCTCTTTTAGAGTATCATTAAAGAACTAGTGTTTCGATATAACTTCACTTCAAACCACAAGAAAACAATATAGAGGGGGTACTTGAAAATGATCTTTCTCAGACATTTCATTCCATCTTGTCAATAGAGGGCCTTGTCAAATGCTACAAGCCATCTTTGATCTTTCCTAAACAATTGCCATGGATAGAGGGGGCTAGAAAAATAATTGTAAATGGTGAAAATGTAGCAGAACCAGGTAATTTTCATTTCACTGTTGTGTAAATCATATGGGACGCCAGCCATCTTGGATTGTTGCTCAGGGAAAGGTGAGCTATTGATCTCCGGCATTTTACGGTTCAGCATGCCCCACTTCGAGAGTCTTCGCAACAGATTAGCGGAAAATTTGGCGTACTTTGATCAGAGCAAGTCGCAATACATGCTACTTGAAACGCAGACACGGTTTGCACGTGAAACAAAATGCACACGCTGTATATGCGTCAAGTGAAGATTTATGTGATCTGCCTGTATGGATATCGGGCCAAACTCCGAATATATCTGGAAGTACAATAATTCTGCTCCATGAGCGACACAAATTGACGGTGATTTTAAATTGCAGGTGATTTATAGTGCACTACGCGGTCCCCCTGACTTGTAATTCCACACGGCCTCAGCACACTTTACAGAGCAGTTCTAATCATTGGGTTAAATCACTACCTGGACTCCCTGGGGCCAAAGGGCTTACTGCGGCCTACAAATTGGCGCAATCCTAGCTTGAGCAATTCACACCTTCATAGAATATACAGTTTTCGCACACTCAGCTCCCAGCTGGACTCTAATGCGGAACGATCGATATCTTGTGTTTAACAGTCCGAGAACTAACCGATTGAGCTAGCAAGAACTATACACAAGATGGCAGCGTATCCCTATTCCCCTATAAAAATTATTTGAGCAGAACACAACTAAAATTAATGACAGCAATAAATAAACATGGCATTACAAAGAGAAGACAGCCTCAACCCTGAAGCACTGCTTACAATGAGGGTTATCTCTCCAGTTATCAGTTTTGGATGCAAGAGGAAATTTCTGAACATGGAGAACAAATTCCAAAGATATATGGTCAGTAAAATTTTAGAGAAAAATCATTGGAATTTGATTCTCACACTATAAATACTATTGTTTAAACTGCAGGAAATAGGTGAAAATCATTACCAATATTTGCCATCACGGAGAAGAACATTGCACAGCTTTTCTATGTACACGCGACTTAAGCTGAATTCATACTCCGCGTTTCCAATAATTTTCACCTCAAACGGCACCGCAAATGAATTCACACTCAAAATGCAAACGGACTGCGGCAGCCGATGACATGAAAACGCAATGGAAAGTTCAGCTTTTCTCAACTCGATTTGCGTTGCCGCAAGTGTTGCGTTTTGATATCGATTGATCGGAACTGCTCAAAACCCCTATCTGCACAAGCTCGCTGCGTTTGCGTTTGCGTCGATTCGGAATTCAGCTTTAGAGGTTAACATGATTGCATAAATCAAATTTCGGAATGACATGATATGTCCTCAGCAGTTACTCTTGACAGTTTAAGATGAGATCAGTATTTTCAGTCATTATTGAATTTGAAATACAAGCAGCAAGATCTTCTATTGAGGATAGCACAAAAAGAGATAGGGTGGGAACACATCTCCTTTTGGAATAAATAATTGAATACGCCAGAATAAGAACACCCCAACTTCAATAGCTCCCTTCTGTTAATTATACTTATGCAATGTAAATGCATACAAATCTCTGAAAATGCATTTTCATGTCAATATCCTAATCATATTGTCACATTTGACCCTTAAAATGACTTTTTTAGACATTATTAGATAATTGTTATAGTACATAGTTGCTATATTTAAACAGCCATTACAAGAAAACCCCAATTCCATGAGCTCCCCTCTGCAAGTATATGCTAGAAAAATTATCTAACAATGTCTAAAAAAGTCAAATGTGACTCTTTGATTGGGATAAAGACATGGAAATGCTTTTTAGTGATTTGAAAGCATTTTCAGAGATTTGTATGCATTTATAGTTTACAGAACTTAACAGAAGGGAGCTATTGGAGTTGGGATGTTCTTATTCTGGCGTATTCAATTAGTGGCACACCATATATGAAATGACCAAATTGAATTGAAGATCAATTATTTGTCAGCATATAGCTGCGGGCTGACAACCAGGTATTTGTTTACATCCTTGTCCCGATCATCGCTGTGAATAAAAATGCGGACTCAAAATGCAACTTTATGGAGAAAATATCAGTTCTGGATAATTTTGATTAATTTTGGCAAGTTTTCAAAATATTACAATGCCAAAGTAATGTGAGGAGTTTGGTATTCTGACCGTAACAAGATACAAAGCTCATCTTTCTTCATGCCAAAACAGAAAATGATGGGATGGCTGGCTAAAGTTTTGATGCAGGGCTGCCAACTTTGAAAAAAAAAAAAGTATTTTCAAACCTAAGAAAGAGTATTTTCAATTAAAAAAGCATATTCTTGTAAATATACCTAGTAGAAACCCTAAACATTACTTCAACCAGCCAGTGTTATAGAAATAATTGCCTATGGTACAAAAATCAGCTCTTCAACATAACACGTTATTCGATTGCAATGACAAAGTCAACATAAATGACACCTCATCGGGACCTTACTACAATCTTTTGCAAAAGTGTTGGGACACTTAGTGATAATAAGTACTCTCCCCGCTCCCCTTAATCAATGTTGAGTATTTTAGACATATGTGTGGACAACATTGATTCAGGAGGGGTGGGAGGAGGGGGATTGAAAAAGTTTTGTAAAAGGTAACAACTTAAATTTTCTATCAGATCGCAGAAGCAATTTTACATAAATGGCCAACCTTTTTTATTGTCATTGTGTGCATTGTATTAGTGTCCCAATGAGTTTTGCAGAAGATTGTAGCAGGGAAAAGAGTAAATTTGGGATTTTAAGTACACGCACCACAATGAATTTTTACTCTGTTTTACTAAAACATAACAAATAACCATACTTTTAATACATATATGGTCATCTGAAAAAAAAACCTCAATGACATAAAAAACATACTCGAGTATTCTGTATCAATTCCCATACAAAATATGGGAAAAACATACTAGTTGGCAGCCCTGTTGATGGTTTTCATCTTGGAAAAAGACAACGCAAGTCATTTTTACATCGATGTGATGCGTATGACATAAATCTGCTTCAATACAGAATATTTCATTGAGCTGTTTTCAATGTGAAATCTCTCTACTTACGTGTTAATACAATAATGATCGATCTAAGATGCTGAACTCATTAATCGCTGATGACACAATTGCCCAACTTGATTTATTCAATAATATTGAAGTCGCATGTGTCAAGGACAAGTTCTGCAAGACTTTCTTTTCACCTGCCATTCATGATCAAATGCCATTCCAAAATTACCTTTATTTAAGACGACTTCCGATACAATCCGTTGATTTTCTTTGTCTCCTACTCTCTCATGCTGCGATTCTTCGTGATGCTCTGCTTGGGCATTTTCTTGAACGAGTTGACTGTTTAGAGGTTGCTTGTTTCTTTTTCTGCATGAAATAAGGGATACAAACATTAAAAAGTCAGCTTGCAATAAGGAACAAAACACACTTTGAAAACTCTTATATTCCTAGCTGCATTGTTTGGAGCAGAGATTTGAGAAACAGAGGAGTATAAATGCTTTTGAGATGTGGAGATGGCGAAGATACCCGAGAATTTCCTGTGGAAAGAGCACATATCTTCGCCATCTCCACATCTCAAAAGAGCTTAAAACTAGAACTAGGGCACAGCACTACTCTTTGTTAGAGGATAAAAAAAAGAAAACTTAAGTAGTTTGTCACATAGGTTACAACCTTGGAAGAAGTTAATAATGGAAAGGGTATGAATGGTAAAGTAAAAAGCACTCATTTTGGAACTGGCACTCGTTTAATTTCTCCAAAAACGCTTGTTTCAGTACTCCTTTTCCAAAACAAGTACAAGAGGCTCATTCCAGTGAAAATGAAACTTTTTTGACTTCAAGCAAAAAATCAGCTTTTTTATTCGACCACATTGCATAAGCAGGTTTTTAAGTCAAACGTTTGTTTTGTGTTACGTGAAAGTATTTTCCAATCCGGTATCTCTTCTGAAAATCTATGCATCAAACACATACTGAAGAACAGAAACATGACTTCAAGATTAAATCAAAAGTATTTCAAAACAGATTTCAGAAATATGTTTTGTTTTATCTGGTATGAAATTGAATGTGGCCACAAAAAAAGGAATGACCATTATTACCAATAAAACATTTTATAAAGTTTGAAACTTCTGTTTTAACAATGCATCATTGTCCATAATTTTTAGTGATATATGGAACCTCCAGCATCAAGTATCCTTGATGTCAATTGCATCCTTGACAATGGGATCAACTTTTTGTATTTTGATAGGTACATTCCCTTCACAGACCTTGTTATAGACTAAACATGATATGATTAATTATACTGAAACACATAGACACACTGCAATTCTTTGAAAACAGCTGTCATATCCCTGTTCTAGTAATCAAAAAGTATGTCGCAAATGTGTGACCTGGATGGCAAAACAGACCACTGGAAGGCCGACTGGCCTCTAGACTGACTAATACAGACACAGACAAATGACCAGGACAATCAGTATTAGAGCAAAAATAGACGCATATTGGACAATTAATGATTCAGAAAACAGGTGCAAGGCTAAACCTGCAAGGGTGAATGTATGACAATGATTTGACTAAAATACCATTATTATTTACATTTGTGAAGATTTTGATTCATCGAGGTATTCAAACATTAGAAGGTTATATAAATCAATTCATACGGACTTGCTTGTTTTGAGTGACAACGTTTCATGTCTCATCCGAGACACATTAACAATTTGTGCATTGACCTGTGACGAGATGTTGTCGTCACAGGTTGAGGAACTTGGTCTTTTCTGAATCTTGTCGTAGACAGATGAGTAGGCCCCCGCTAAGTTATGGCGAAGTCGTCGTCCTTTGTTAAGGGATGTTCTCTAAGAATTAACGTATATGGCCTCCTTGACTCCTCTTTCAAACCATCTATGATAAGATTCAGAAAAGACTAAGTTCCTCAACCTGTGACATCAACATCCCGTCACAGGTCAATGCACAAAATGCTGCCATCATGGCTTGATAATGTGTCTCGGATGAGACATGAAATGTCGAAACTCAAAACAAGTCCAGATGAATTGATTTATATAACCTTCTAACCATTATCATTTCTTTGAATTCTTCTTAATTAATGTTTTTATTGCTTTTAATACTCCTTTCTCAACAAACATGACGGAGGAGTAGGTAAATTGTTCAATTTGTTGAAGCAAGTTCTGTAGCAAAAATGGAAGGAGAGCGGTCTACACAATAGTTTCATGTTATAAACACGAGATAAAGATCCATTGGGTAAATATAATATGAAACCATTTAAACTCTTCTACCATGCACATAAATGACAGTCAGTGAAAAAATACTAACCATCTGGGATGCAAACCTGTGACCTTGGTATCACTAGCACCATGCTCTACTACTAAAATAATGAGAGACGCAGAGGAGCACTTGATTTCAAATCTATAGGTCCTCCAGTTGTAAATCTCATCCTTTATCATCTTCTCATCCAAGCTTAGCATTACTCAGATAAAGGAGTTGGAAATCAATCAAGATTGTTATATTAATTGATAGTCAGTCCATTTTTATTTTTGACTATCACTTACGTTGAATGGTAAAATGCTTTAAATTAATTGTGTTTTGTAATATCAACTAATTGCGAATTTTTATCCCGGGGGTACTCAACTTTGAGGTACGTGCCATGTGCCACCAAAGAAACCCTGGTTTTTTGGCTCGCTCTCAATGAAAGACCCCTATTTTTACCAACTGTCACTCAATGACCCCCTATTTTTTAAACTTCCTTTTCACTAAAACAACCTTTGTCACTCAAAGACCCACCGTTTACTTCATTTGATGTGATTGTTTGAAAATTTTGCAAAATTCGCAAATTTGTCGAAATTTTGCACATTTTTGGCCATTTTAAACCGGAAAGACCCTACTTTCTAGTGAACTTAGCCCAAAGATCCCCTATTTTTTAGCACTTTGTTACTGAAAAAAAACCTTTTTTAACCCAATTTGTCACCGTAAGACCCCTACTTCAGAGGTGCTTGGTGGCACTCGTACATCACTTCCATATGTGAGTACCTCCCCCCGGATTTTGATTTGATATTATGTCAACACCAGCTACATAGCAGTACTCCAAGGCAAATCAAACATTTTCAAAACCGTTATGGCTTAACTCCTTGGAGGGGCCACAGGACTGGCCTGGGGAGATAACCCTCCTGGTGACAGTCGACTTCTTACTTTGAGAGTCACTACACTTACCCATTATGCTTACCTTCTTGGAGGGGCCACAGGACTGGCCTGGGGAGATAACCCTCCTGGTGACAGTCGACTTCTAACTTTGAGAGTCACTACACTAACCCATAATGCTTACCTCCTTGGAGGGGCCACAGGACTGGCCTGGGGAGATAACCCTCCTGGTGACAGCCGACTTCTTACTTTGAGAGTCACTACACTAACCCATAATGCTTACCTCCTTGGTGGGGCCACAGGACTGGCCTGGGGAGATAACCCTCCTGGCGACAGCCGACTTCTTACTTTGAGAGTCACTACACCCTTCTTAACTTGCTGTAGGATAAGAACAAAAAAAAAAGAGAGAATGAGTTGGAATTGCTTCATTTTTTTTTATAATCAAACCACTTTCTGCAATTAAATATTCTAATTTAGCCTGTAAAAACTACACACCAATTGTAAAATTAGTTGATTGTTAAAGAATTACAAAGTAGTAGTGTCAATCATGGTTTTCACAAAGTCATGATGACGTTAACAAGTTCAAGAGTGCAATTTCAACCTTCCATATCAATGATATGGAAAATTTTGCAACACGCATGACAACCTTGTTGATACCTCAATTTTGATAGAAAATTTGATGGAATACAATTTCTGTCTGTCTGTCTCTTAGGATTGTTCCATATGGAAACTCGGTAGCACAGTCTACACTGAATAAACACCAAGCTTGTATGAAACCACTCAACAACTTGGTTCATTTTTAGCAGTGTTTTCCTGGGGTATAAATTACAATTTTCACCAAAATTCTCAATTATGTTTCTAGGTTCTAAAAAGTAATAGTACAAAATTTTACCTCTAGAGGCAAATTTAGTTAGGCTATCCAAAACATTTTGGGGCAATAAACATGCATTTTGTGTTGTAACTAAAACCACACATTTTGGTTAAAATTACATCACCAAAATGACCATTGTGTTCAACATGACAATTTGCATTTAGAATGTATTTTCTCAAATGCCTGGTCGATACCAACCTCAGCTAAAACCAATTAAGCATAATTTAGATTGCTTTAATAATTAACATACAGGTTATTTGTTTCCCTCTTCATTTATATTCACCAAATAAAAAGAGTTCTTACTGCATACCTTGCTTTTGATAAATGTTGTAAATGCCGGTACCACACCATGAGGCGATGGAAACATAATGTCACAAGCAAGCAAACACAAAGTCACACATAACATGTCATAAATACTACGTTAACTCCAACATTTTCACTTAATCGGTGGAATCGCTAATGAAGTGACTTGAAATCCAAATTTGATCCTCAATCAGCTCTGAAGATAGCACTTGCTAGAGTATCGAAAAGCTCAGCTCTTCAATATGGGTGCCTCTATGGACAGAAGAAATTCTGCTCATGATCTTGGATAAGTTCAGGTCAACTGTGCTACACAGTAATCAATGTAGAAAGTGGAAGACTAACAATAAAAGTCCGATGAGGTAAAAATAGCCATTTTAACTCTTTGCCATCTATGGCTATACACTCAGGTTGAATGATCCAGCACATGTCACTTGCTACGTATGCTTTGTTACATAAGTTCCATACATGTGCATGATCAATTAATAAAGAAATAGAAACAAACTGCATCCATCACAATTTATTAAAGTTTAAAAATGCAACCATCACAGTTTTTAAAAAAATCCTGCTATTCAACATCAGTCTTAAAATATCACAGGTTTTAGATATCAAAGCACATGAAATCCATTTAATACTGCAGACCTCAAGGTTACTGCGAGGGACTCCATTATTATACACCATTATGCATGCCATCACTTGTTATCTGGTATTTACCAATAAACGATTCCAGCAAAGTGCTTTTACTCTTTATTTCAATGTTAATGTGTGACTTAATGAGACTCTTGCACTAAAAGGTTTTTGATTTAGTTAAAGGTTCAGGATCCTATTTCATCATGTGTATTATTTACTTTTTAACTAATTGACCTTGATCTATGAAATGCATTTTGTGAGGTTTAACCCTAAGGTTGTTTCTTGTTTACTCTTCAGAGGCAAAAGAACGAATGAAACTCTGGGGATGAGGCTGTTATGTAAAAACATAAGAAGTGAAAAAATAGGTGTACCAATTAACCTCATGTTTTATGCCACATCTCCAAAACTATAAAGAATTTGAAGATGAATGTTTGGATTATAATCAGAAAAATATTAGCTTTAATTTAACATAAAAAATATGCTACTTCAGGTTGAGCGCTGGGGAGGAGAATTTGATCGGAACTTACACCTTTAAATAACATTCTATATGAAAATAGGACACCTTTAAATTTCATTCCATATGAAAATAGGTGAGGTAACAGCTGACAATGCAACTGAGCTTTTTTGAAATATTTTAGTACATAATTTAACATCTATCAACAATGTTATCTAGTGTAGATTTCTATTCAGATGTGTTGCAATTTCTATATGATGTTGAAGCATTGTAGCAAACAACATGAGAGCTCGGAATGTACATCCATGTACATTCCAGGAGTTGAGATTGTGTCTACACATGCAGTGACGCGTCAACCAGATGTGGATTCACGCTGTGTATTCAACTGCGCGTATGTGTTTTCGCCTATGCGTTATACCTACATGTCAACGCGAGGCGTGACGAACATATCGAGTTGAATGTACATGGATGTACATTCCAGGAATCTACATGGATGTTCATTACCAGCTCTCGTGTAGTTTGCCCCGTTATTGCTCATGATACATTGGCATGACCTTGAAAAGTGATGGTATTCCTATTTATACATAATTTTCACCATTGAAACAGCTCTCCTATTTTGATTGGAAATCTGAATACCACCTTGCGGCCTCTAAAACACTTCTTACAACATAGGAAGGTTTTTTTTTAAGGCCATGATGTGAACCATTTTTTGATTTTTTTTTTTTTTTTTTTCAAAATCAAATCAAATGACATTTCTTCATAAATGATGGGGATATCTTTTTGTATCATGCTCAATCCATCCAATTTTATATCAAACTTGGGTGAAGGGACCAGGGTCACCTCCCATTAATGTCACCTGACCCCTGACCCCTCAAAGGTCACACAGGGGTCACGGGGTCAAAAACTTGATTTTCACGAAAAAAGTTTCAACTCATGTACATTACATGGTATGGTCATGAAATTTGGGGACATGAAACCTCTTGACATTGTCCACAAAAGTTATGGGGT
>JXSR01S011691.1:11116-25951 GCA_000969725.1 Ophiothrix spiculata
TCCTAAAAGGACATTTTTGTATGCAGAACATTCCCGTGCTTCACTTAAAAAACATAATGTATGAAATGTGTCACGGTAAAATGAGTACGACTCTTTTTTTGTAAATGGGACCAACTTGCCCCACTGCACTGGGTGGGCCAACTCGCCCCGCATGCGGGGTAAGTTGGCCCTATTGACAACATTTTTTATTTTCTCTATTATTTAAAAACGATAAGCCGGAGAGTCCTAGTATTTACGTAACACATAGTTCGGGTATATATCTATCTTGTGTAAAAAGGAAAATCTTCTAGACCTTATCATGTCCGATTCAGGGACGTTCCAATGAAAAGGGGGCCAACCTGCCCCACCGTCCCCTATATTTTTTCAAAATGGCAACTGAAAATTCTCTTGGGCTTCACCAAACCCAACCCCCTGACAACCCAACTTTGACGGCCTACCCTTACCCCACCTTAGTTGGTAACCCCATATTTTTTTTAATCAAAATGACAGCAAAGGATGTAAAAGAGATTACTTAATGCGTAGCTGTTACTTTTGCGCTTTTATGCACTGTAGAAAAGGCATCAGGGGGTTGCAACCCCCCCCCCCCCTGGGTAGACGAGGGTTAAATCATTATATTAAATTTTGTGGTTTTAATTTCTTCCAACGTCTTTAAAAGTCATTGCAGGGTTTAAATCTACAGATTCAAAACCATTCTAATATATACCTCTCATCATAACGAATCAGAAAAATACTTTGACCTATCTTTGATGAAGGTTTCGAAAGTTTTATCCGAAAACATGAAAGGTCACGCCAAAGGTCATGAGATGGGCCTATGGGAGTCAAAAAATTCAATAGTGACCGATTTTTCTATAAACGGTCTCAAATTGTTCGTCTTGCAAAACTATCTGTACTAAGTAATATTTTCTAATGTCTACGAACGGTTGCTATGGTAACAGGTTGATATAAAGTTTTTGTTATACGCACTAATTGGAAATAAGGAATTTTGCTTGTAACATAAACGATTGATCGAAGACGTTGGAAAATATTACTGTGTGGGCAGTTTTCGAAGACGAACAAACCTGACACTTTTAATTTTTGGACTCCCATAGGCCCAACATGTGACCCCTGTAATTACCTTGCATGTTTTTTGGATATACCTCAAAACCTTTCATCAGTGATGGGTCAAAGTACTATTTCTACTTCCTATAGAGGAAAATGTTAGAATGATATTTAACAAAATTTGACCATTTTTTACATGTGCCCCCTGCAATGAATTTACCACCCCACACCCCATAGTCCCATGCAACAGACTAATTTTGTGTCCACCCTAGTGATGTTACCTATGGTCCATAGAACCCAACTAGATAGGACACATTCAAATAGTTATGATGACTGTGATCCTGATCCATGACAAAATCGTACTTCTTGTGGCATGATTTTGCCACCTCTTATGACTAAGAACGGTGAATGTAGAGAAAGGGTGAGACTGTATGCCATGAAATTGTGAAATTTCGTGTTTTGTTAAATGTAAGCATATGTTAGTACAACAATATCCCACATCTGAAATGTTGTACTAAAATTGTCACATATCTTGTGTTACCATAGTTTCTTACTTTTGTTTCAGACAAAAGGCTCCAATCAAAAGACAATGGTTATACTCAGTCAATGTATCGTGGCCTTCACGTAAGTTTACAGATTGCTTAAATATCAAATATGTATATATTAAAATATAGCTCATAATGAGGTACAGGCATTCAAAGTCTTTTCGGGTAAAATCCTGAAAATTTTCAGTATATATAACTCTTGTCACCATTTACCTTGTCCCGGGCCTTGTCCCAACAGCTGAGCCAGCCCAAGTTTCCTTGAGGAATTTCTCCAAGTCAAATTAAGGTCATTGTTAAGCATATCTTGAAATTGTTATGGGGGTCAAGCTAAGGTGTCAAGGTAACAATATATTAGGTCAAGAAAATTCATGGTCAAGGTCGTTTGAGACTAAGATCAATAGTCATTGATAATCAAAGATGTTTTGAAAGCACATCAGAAGCGTGGTTCTAGAATGAACTTGTCATAACTATCTTAATCTTTTCAGTTCACCATTTTCATGTTTCCTATTTATTTCAGCACCTCAATGGAGAGCCGCTTACGATAGACCACTTCCAGATTGCCAACCAGGTTTACCCATCATATCTTCACATGCATCTGGATATTACTACCAGGAAGTCTGGTTTTCTAACCAGTGCACAATCCGTCGCTTCAAAACAGCAGAAGCAGTCCAATGCCTTCAACATAAAACACTTCATTATCTAGGCGACTCCACTGTCAGACAATTCCTACAGTTTTTCTTGATAAAATTAAGATACTTGGACAGAATACCTTTAGAACCTCATGTGAATTGGAAAGTTGGGCCATTTGGAGCCCGTGACGAGACTAATAACATCACAATGTATTATAAGCACCATGGGTATCCAATTCGTAACTCATGGACGTTAACATCACATGTTGATTATATGGTGAATGTTATCAACAGTATTCAAGGTGGGCCAGATACCGTTGTGGTCATTACGGCATGGGCACATTTTACAGCCACCAATCTGACCTACTATACAACAAGAATGCAATCTGTTTTACAAGCCATCAAGGACTTGCATCAAAGAAGTCCTGACACTCTTGTTATCCTTCGAGGAGGGAATACAAGAGAACACGATGGTGTCAAAGGCGCTGTTTATACCAGTGACTGGTATGCAAAAGCTTTGGACAGGACAATGAGGGAGATTTTTTCTCTGTATCCAAAAGTGGCTTTCTTAGACATGTGGGATATGACAACTGCTCATTATTCAAGAGACGCTGTTCATCCTACGGAGATTGTGGTATCCAATGCAATCAACCAACTTTTGACTTTTATTTGCCCTCATGGAAAAAGCTTAAGGTAGCATTATTATGTGATCTGTTGAACCACAGTGCTGTTGAACATAATGGATATATCTCACCAGATATATACTGTATGTAGTGCACCAAGATGGCGAATTCGCTCAGGGACCAACAATCAAACATGACTTCCACGTAGCAATTATCAGAGTAAAAAATCTTGCCAAAGGAAATAAGGACTCTGAGACGGGGTCTGACTGGCTCGAAATTGGAACCTCTATCATGAATCCTACCTTCTAATTGCTCGGATGTACTATGTGCTTGAAATGCAGTTGAGAAGGAAACTACTCACAAACAAAAGCTGTGACTTTGGTAGATCTACTAAACAGAGAGAGTGTACCTGTAAAGATCCTAGTAATAAAGCTAGCTTGAGGTAGCATTATGCAATTTAATGAAGAAACCTAAATGAAACCTGGGTGGATGTGTTAAAAGGCTTAGTAACTTCTGGAGTACCACAAGGTTTAATTCTGGGTCCTATTTTATTTTTCTCTTTAGATGATATTAGCGAAGTTTCTTCCCGTTTATTTCAACTTTAGTGATGGCCAGTTAGTATTTCGCCAGATCATACTTGGTAACACCACAGCATAATTCAACAGGAATTTCAAACATTTTCCAGTGGTCAATTTTGAACGAGCCTGCTTTTAACCATTCAAAATATACTGGGTTACTCATAACTATTAGTCCCTACAGCTCTTATTCTAAGGATGAAGTTAATGATTACCACATGATGAAGTTGATGATTTTCACAGATTAGATTTTGGTTACAAGTCATTTAGTTCCTTGTTACAGCGAAGTAGTCTTTAATATCAACAACAAACTCTTGCCTCATTCATGTCAGAACAAAATCTCATTTTCCACTAAAATACTGTGCATGGTGAATGTAATTTCTTGAGAGTTTAGGGAAACTAACATCTGGTATTTTAACAATTGAATGTAGAACATTCTTCTTGAACCCATATTGTCTTTCTTTTTTATATACCTTAATAATGAATATCATGATCTTATATATTCATGTATTTTATTTACTTTTAGTTATTATATGTGTACATTATAATCAAGAAGTGTAAAATGGATCCCCGGGTTTAGATCTTGTGATGTATTTCTGCTCTACAAAGTAAAAACGCAATATGTGCATTGCAGATACATTGCAAGTTACTTCCTTTTCCCTTGGAGAAATCCTGCACAAATGAGAAGATGATCAATTCTCTTCAATAACTCAAGGCAGTATCTGCTATATCACACATTTGTACATTTATATTTGGGGGAATGGATTGAAGTTTAATGGAAGTATCTGCTATGCTTTACAAATGCACATACTGCATATTTACTTTGTAGGGCAGATTCTGTATATATTGAAATGGATGGGTGACCATGTTGCTTTTTATTTTACTAAGTCTGTTCATTTGGATTTGTTTTAATTTTAATTGCATATACATATTTTGTTTCATGAAAAAAAAATTCAAATGTGCAGATAGGAAAGGGGTAACAAATTGTTTTTGTTTTATATTGAGTTGGAGTCTTTCTTGGAATTATGTATTCAATTATTATTTCTTTGCATAAAGTTTTTTTTTATAGCATATTGATAAAGGTTGAAGAGATCACAAAATAATCAATATTAAATTTGAAGTTTGTAAATAATGTGAAAACCAACACACACTGTATGGAAATCACCAACAACAAAGACACATTTACAAGGGGTATCAAAAAGTTTTAAAGATCACCAAGAAGAAATACAACCAGGAACGTATTTTTATTATGTGACCATTAAGTCATCTTTACATAGCCACTATGCAAAGTAACACATTCCTCCCACTTAAAACCTACTGTCCACAGACCGACTTTGTAGAGGTCCTCTGTTAGCCAAACAATCCATATATTTTAATTTGCTAACATTAACATTTTCAGGTAGGCCATGTTTTATTACAACATTATGGCATCATTTTTTGACCGATTCCCATAATTTTGGTATCAATGGATAGAGGAGATTCTAACCTATACCATGATATCAAATATTTAAACTTTGGGTGTGTCATCATAGAATTACTGGGCGGTACAGCTTCAAATGTAGGGATTTAATTACACCACGTATCTTTGATTTCTCCATTTAGTTTATATGGTTAGCGGAAGCAGGTTATTGACATCTATCGATTCCTGTATAGAAAGTATAAATGCAATTCATATCATTTTTGCACCATTGTGTATACAAGGACAAACTAGAGAAATGTTCCCATTTACCAGTAAAATTTTATTTTACAAATCAGTTTCATTGTCAGTTTTTTATGTTTTCAAATCTGAACTGTGTCTGAACTGTATAATTTAAAAAGGGGGAATGGAACTCACTTTGACCACCATATGACCCTTAACACTGGCGGTCAAAAGTGTTTGCGCACAAAACGTTTAACCAGCCATATCTCGAGAACCGTTCATCATTTGCGTCATTTTTTCCCAGATTTTATATTTTACATATATAGATCTCAAAAACTCAACAGGACTTGCATTCACTGCATTTGAAAATATGGCTTGCTAAACATACTGTATACTTTCTTCTGTACATTCAAAAGCGGAGTTTGAATACATAACTGCACATTTCTTGGAAAACTTAAAAATGTTCTTTACGGTAATACACGGTAATGACGAGCTTTGAAGTATAAACTACATAGGCACATATCATAAAGGGTGTGTGGTGTATTTGTATATGGTCCAGGCAATCGGCCATTTTTATGGTTATGGAAGATCGTATATCAGAGGAAACATGGATTATTTATATTGGATACATTAGGCACCAATAAAAACATGAATTAGTTCAAAGTCTTGGTCGTTTGATATAATAATTACGTGTTTTCCCGTATTTAAACATGCGCAAACACTTTTGACCGGGAGTGTATATGGCAGCTATTGCAGATATATCTTTTTTGCACTCACATGACAACTTCTTCTTGAAGAGAAAACACATTGGATACATATGGCACCTATAAAAAACATGGAATTTTTCCAGAGTCTTCGTCGCTTGATATAATAATTAGGTTTTTGCCCATATTTGAGCGGGCGCAAACACTTTTGACCGCCAGTGTAGATGAGATGACTGCATTCTTGATTGATGCACATGGAGGCGAGTTATTGTGTACCTCTGGTATTTATTGGGTGTGCATGCGACACCTCATTTTTTTTGAAAAGGCCAGGAAAATGTGTGTATCAAACTCAGCATAAATTGCAACTGACGCTGCTGGAAACACAAGCATGATTTGCGCTGTGTCAAGACAGGATATATGGTATGCAAATCTTCCTAGTTTGTTTCAGAATAAATTTGGAGGTACAGTGATAAACTTGGCTCCATTTACAACTACATGGAAGAGAGTACATTCTCCTTTTAAATTTCTTGTTTGTAAGCATAGATTTACAGAGGAGATATAAACTTTATATACCAGCCCATGTTATTGCATCTTCAGCCATGGAGCTGAACTTGGGGGTATTTGTGTCCACTCGGTTTCAACCAAAATCAACTTCCGGGTGTACAAATAATACTTTACGCTAATGATATGCCAACCAGCATGCAAAGCATGTGTGCGTCTTTTTTTTTTTTCATTATTTGCATATTATGAAAAGATGCGATGCATCATCACCAAAAACCTGAATACCCCTGAATAAAAATGGTGGCGAACCTGCTATCTCCCCTGCAAATCTATGATCCTAACACCACATCATAAAGACAAATAGGTTAATCAAATCATGAAATAGAGTGAATTGTTAACATCAGACAGTTGAGCCAGATTCTTCTAAGGAACTTTGCCAGAATCTTTATAATCTATTGTATTTGTTTTTTGAATAAACTGGAAAAACCAACATGGACTTTAGTAAGTTGAGTTCAAGAATCTTTACAAATATGGATTCTCGGAATCCTAGATTTAGATCTGGCCCTGTAAAGCATGTGTTTATTTTAACTTTTTGCAAAAGTTTAAAACAATAACCAGATCATTCAAAACATTTAACAACCAACCTCTTTTAAAAGATCAATAGCATAAATTGTATATGGGTATATCAAGAAGAGTGCAATACTTGCACAACACAACAAAGGAAATATTGATGGCATATCCCTTAATTCAATGTTCATAAAATGTATCCTTCTTACATTTATTATATTCCATGAAAGAAAAAGTTCATAAAACATTCAAAATATATCAAAATAATATTACAATGCTTTTTGCAGCTTTGTACAGTGGAACAGGCCTTATTTTTCCTAATTTTAAATGATTATAATATTATTATGAGATGCAGTTTGATACTTCAAATATATATTAGCCAAGGGTAGCCCCTTATATGCTGACCATTTCAAGTTCATTGGTTCACTAGAAGCTGAGATTGTTTTGTATTGGTCGAAAGTAGGATATTGCTGGCAAGGCCAAATATTTAGCCAATCAGTGGTGCGTTTATTGAATGTTTCAACTGAATGATCAGGTCCTTTAACACACACTATTGACTTTGTGTAATGAGTGTATGAATGGTGTTGTGAGCAATGCTAAACTATTGGGTAACTAATGGTCTGGAAATACAATAGCTGTAAATTGCTAACAGAATACTAGTGCCTTTAAAATTAGTCCATAATTAAGAAATATTAATTATAACTGATTTGTTGTTTTCTTTCCAGACAAACTGTTACAGAAGTTATCTATAACCATAGTTTACATACATTTATAATGAAATTTTGGTGCTAGACCTTGAATTTTCTATTAAATTAGCAAAAATGTCAAAATGGTTTCCAAGTCAAAACATAATTAAACAGTAATTACGTTGTAACTTCAAAAGTATGAAGTATTACAAAAATCTGTCTAACAGATTTTTAAAAAATGTTTTTCTGTATCCTTTAATACCAAAATTAGAAAATTTAATAAAACTCTTTACAAAATATAGGCAATTCAAAAAATTGACGATTTTTGCACATTTTTTGTAAAAAAGGAGAAGTAAGCAAAATAATCAAAATCCGTCTAACAGAAATTTTAACCATGTAGTAACAAATTGTCTGAATGCAAAATTTCCAAATTAATGTCAAGATTGTCAAAAATATAGGCATTTATAGATTTTCCTGGTTTTTGTTACAAATATGCTAATTATATGCAAATGATGATATTCAAAATTAAATTTTAAACATAATTTACATCTTCATAGTGTAATATTGAAGATATCATGCAAGAAAAAGAGTTTCATTAAAATACAAATGAGTAGTTTACATTTAGCATTGACCAGTAGGTTAGGAAAAATAAGGCCTGTTCCACTGTTAGCTTTCAAGATTTGATGCTGGTGTAAAGGAGAAAGATTTAATAACTTTACATTGAAACTATCAGGAATTTTGCAATCATAACAAATCTACTGCAAGCCTCGTATTCTTGGAAATCTCACAGTTTCTGATAATTTGGAATTTCATACCAAATGTCAATTTGCTTAAAAATGTAGATAGGGCATTATCACACTAAACAAGCCCTCAATATCACAATATTCTGTCAAATTCCATAGCTCATATGTGACCACCCATTCCAAACGAGAGGTAAATGCAGCCTCTTGTCATATGTGCCCCGTCATATCGAAAGGTTCCTTAAGGTCAGCATAGTAAATTATGAGATATGGGCCATTGAAGCTGAGCATAGTCAAAAATCATTACCAAGGTCGAATTTCTAATTTCATCAGAAACGTTACCTTTGAAGTGTATTCTATCATATTAATCAGGTTTCAACATCCAAAACATAAGACAAATGTTTTAAAAACCTAAATAAAAATTCTTTCTCCATTCAAGTTTGACCAGTACAGAAACTTTGAACTCGATTTTCTCAGAACTATAGTTTTCTGAATCAGCCCGATGCCTTTGACCAATTTGGATGTAACTTTGCAATCGAAAATCTAATAACCAAAAGCAGGGTGTCATTTTAAAGCTTAATTTACAATCTTTCAGATGAGACCAAAAAAATCAATTTTCATTTTGGGACCCTAACCTTTCGATATGACGGGACACATATTCACGTTTTTAAACATTTGCAAAGACCATGTTATAAGGATTAAAATGACACCTGAATGAACTTCACTCGATTTCAAGAAGTCAAGTATGGTCCATCAAAGGTTGTCAGGGAGTTAAATGTATAACTGAAATAAACACGTTAAAAGATCCGTAAGCCCTATATTTCCTGTTGATTGTCCTAAAAATAGATATTTCATATTTTTCATCATTTTCTTGGAATGAAACTTTGCTGGCGTTTTTAAGTAGGCACAAGGTTTACTGTAAATCTGTCAAAATAAACAGTTTTGGCAAATTACGACTTTGGCATGTATTTTCACCTGTAAGTCAAAATGAAGTTTTTCGCATTTACGGCTCCAAACATGGTGATTTATTTATAATAACATCAAGGTCTGGGGGTCAATTGAAATTCTCTGAAGAAAGATTCATGAGGATTGTTTGGTTTAAAGAATTAGGTTGACTTTTTTTACAAATCCTTTATTTTAATGTTTTAGACTTGGCACGCGTACGTGAAAACATCACACTAAGTGAATTGTACTAAAGAGAGTTCTATTATATGCCTACTATTCATTATTTTATCATACTGTAAAAAACTGATATTCTTGTTTGTGCACCTCTATCAATAGCTCAAACTGATGTTGCGTATGAAATGTTCCCTTATTCAATATAAAAGTAAATTATTTGAGGATATAATAATAATACACATATTTCAGCAGTCTGTTACAATCACCTAAAAAGGAGAAATCTGAATTAATCCACCACTATGTAAGGCCATACAATCAAACAAATTCATGCAAAATAGAGACAACAGAGAAATTTTCTATAGATATTTGCTCAACAAGAAAAATTGTTAAAATTAGGTGTCTGTGAAAGACAAAAATTTTTTAAAGTGGTGGAAATGAAACCTCATAGAGTCATAATAGGCATAATTTATAATCAAATGTAGATCATATCTGTATTCATCAACATATGTGACCTGCTCCCATGAAACCCGGACAAAGTCGCCAGAACACTTATGGAGTTACATCCAAATACACTTGCCGAAAACCAGTAGAAAACAAAGGAATTTTCTTAGGAAATATTGACTTTTCATGGACAAAACATTGAGCAATGCCAACAAGTGATATATCATTTTAAAGCTTGAAATGTCAGCATTTTCAATATTGACAAATCAGAAAAATGAGTTTTCCCGACTTTGTCCGGGTTCCGTGGGAGCAGGTCACATATGTCTATATGTCTTTTGTGCTCAATGTAAATGAGTTTGGAGATGCCCTGCAACAGACTGAAAGAGTTCCACACAACCAAGATGAATGGGAGTATTCATCTTAACCTGCTTCCTTAAAGCAAAGATTTTGATCAAAAATGGTTAATAGTAAAAACAGCATAAAATGGAGGAATGTGACTATCTAATAGCATTTTCGAGTGTATTTTGTGAAAAAATTGTTTTGTCACCTAAACATGGATAAAAAGCACATGCGTGCTTTCCTATGCTAATACATGTGGAATTAAATTTGGGATCCTGCATTTAATTCAACAAATGGCCATAACAGAAGAAGTAAGCATCTTTGAGCGAAAATCGTTTAGAGGTTATTCATATCTACCAAAAACAAACTCAATAAGCCAAAAAAAAATCAAAAGTCATGGGTGAGAGGGGGCGCTTCATTTTTAACACTTAATAGTATTGCTTTAAGGGGAAGCAGGTGGCGCAGCAGTACTTCCCTCACCTTGCACCAATGAGCCCACAGGACTGTCACGTGTTCGAATCCCGGTCTAGGCGCTGTATGTGCAATTGGTTGCCAGTCCAAACTTGCTTCCGCAGGTTTTTCTCCGGGCGCTCAGGTTTTCCTCCTGCACTAAAACTGGCAAATAAATCTGACCATCTGACAGAGGACCCTCACGGAAAGCAGTGCTAGACACTGATGGTGCTATCCTCTACAAATATGTCATATTTATTTATTTATTTATGTATACAGAAATATTGATAATAAACTATGGCGCCAAAGAATATCCTATAGGGCCGAAGGAACCCCCGTCATATGCAGCACAATTATCTAAAAATAACTCACGGTGGACTTCATGCGCAGTGATAACAATCAATACTTCAGCCAGGCATCCCTTCATTTTCTTTCTTTTTTAGCGAGAAGGAAATATGTGAAATGATCAGCTGCTTGTCATTTTGTTGTGGTTTGCATAGCACACATCTCATATGATTTTGGAATTGAAATATTTTGAAACTTTGCTAAAATCAATCAAAGTTTCTGCGTGCCGACATTTTCTCTGTAGAGTTGAATGGGAAGTTGGCAATTGTTTTCACCGTGCTTTTTGGAAAAACGTCCTGGATGCAAACAAAACGCCCGGATGTCTGCTCCTGCCTATTCGCATTTTATAAAAACTATTCATTTATTTTGATAAGATCATTTACAGTCCTTAGTTAAAACTGAGATCCCTTAACATATATATGTGTAATGTCATCATTTACGGTGCTCATCTTTCAAGCGGGGTTTTCTTTAGTCCAAGGCAGTAAGTGCTGCTGCTGCGTTGAAACCTTTCAATGGCGGAGTGACTCTCCTGAAGAATAAACTATTGCCACGTTTAAGTAGACCCTGAAAAGATAAACAGAATAAAATACAGGTATACATGTAATTAATAACCTGCTTAATAGCGCGATCCAATCTAATAAGATTATTTCTACTTTTACGCAAACAACTGCGCAGTCATTACCAGGTAACAATGACTTCTTATAATGAACCGCGTATGTGATGTTATTAACGCTGAATGCGTTACGCTAAATGCGTTTTCTCATAAAATGCCAATCAAGCGTGCATACACGCGCGCGCGCTTATCATATTACGCGATGATCGTCATGCCTGGACTGATCGAAATTCTCTTATAGGGATAAGTAGACATTTAAGTAGGAAATAAGTTTATAAAGTATTTCTTCATAAAATTACACATAAAAAGGCATTAAATATGTCAAAGGAGCGGTTATTAATGACAATAATAACTCCGCACCATCTATTTTGAGGTCATTGTTTAAAATTTGAGGTGTTTGTTTCGGGCCTTGGTACTTTTCTTCGGAGCTACCTCGGCCCAAAACAAACACCTCCGCTCCCTCAGAAAAGTACCAAGGCCCGAAACAAACACCTCCGCTCCCTCAGAAAAGTACCAAGGCCCGAAACAAACACCTCCGATTTTAAACAATGACCTCCAAATAGATGGTGCATAGTTATTATTGTCTAAATAAATGACATTTGAAAAAAGTGGAGAAAGTAGATCTCTAATTTTGCCATACGTATATACTATTTTTAGTGAACTTATGCCTTTCTGTAAAATCATGGCAGACTTTGCTCTGGTTGCATAAAGTTGGCAATTATTTGTTTCAATCTAAAATATTGCATGCTGAATTAAACTCTATTTGTGCCAAACTAATAATTGTATATTGCATCAAATCAACATAATACAGAGTGAATTTTAACATAACCTATTTTTAAAGAAATATTACACATTATATACCTCATATATAGATTCCTGTCCTCTGATTGGTTAAAAGTGAGGGCATGGATTTTACTAGGCCCGGGGCATATTTTTCACTAGGCCCGCTCAATACATTTTGCGCACAAAATACAGCGCAGTCAGCATTGAAAAGAGAAATATCGTAAATCATTATCGGTTCTTTTAACCAACCAGATGAAAAAATCTAAATATTCGGTATATAAAACGAATATTGACTGCTTTTTGTTCGGGGCATGGTTAAAATTATTTCCCCTCAGTGATCTCAAAACCACGAATATGCCCTCAGCTTCGCTTCGGGCATATTCATGGTTTTGAGATCACCTCGGGAAAATAATTTAAACCATGCCCCTCAAAGCAGTCAATATTTGTATACTATGCCCTTGATACATATGTGAACTTGAACCTTAAATTTTAATTGCATACTTCAGCAACATACACCAAGGACATTAAAGCAATACTATAAAGTGTTAAAAATGAAGCGCCCCCTGTCATCCATGAACTTTGATTTTTTTAAGATTACTGGGTTTAGTAATACCCTCCAAATGATTTGGCTTTAATATGCTTACTTCTTTTATGGCCATTTGTTGAATTAAATTCAGGATCCCGAATTTATTTCCACATGTATAAGTATAGGAAAGCATGCATGTGCTTCTTATACATTTTTCAATGGCAAAACAATTTTTAGACAAATACACTTAAAAACACTTTCAGATTTATAGGCACATTCCTTTATTTTATACCGTTTTTACTAAAAGCCATTTTTGATCAAAATCTTATAGTATTGCTTTAATTTGATTTTTTTTATTGTCCTTGCAGTTAAAAATTACAATGCTTAGGCTTGGTGTCCTAAGACATTTGTTCACTGGAGAGACATTCCCTCACGACATATGCTCTGTCATATTCTCTGAAATGGAGAGAAAATATTCCTCATAATACTTGAATATTGGTTAGATGGATGTAAGCATTAACTAAAATCGATTTAACCAATATTCAAGCATTGTAAGTGTCATTACCTCTCCATTTGACTGAATAGGTAGTCAGAGCTAATAACGCAAGCAAATATCTCTCGGCTGAGGGAATGTCTCTGGACGTCAAGCCTTACATACTTAGACAGATTCACCATCAGAAAAGTTTAGAACTGACATTTCTTAATTTATCCGATAAAGTATGGTGAACACTTGATGTAAAAGCCTATCCTACAAACCTGAAACTGAATCTTTAAAAAAAGAGCTGAAAACCATGAAATTCTTCACAAAAGTGTTTAAATGTGGCTGATTTATTAAAAAAGGAGCTAAAAAGTATAATAAAAAGAGCTGAAATCAGCTCAAAAGCTTAAATGTTTTCTGGCCTGATCCTACATAATTTGATAATGCTTACATTGCGACTGAGATCCCTCCAGCAATGAATCGAGGAACTATAGACACGGGTAAATGGAGGACTACCAGCAACCAATCTGTGAGCAAAGAAACAAATAAATAAATAAACAATCAAATACCCACATTTACACTATTGCCAGCTACCTAGTAGAATATTTTGATTAACTCTAAATAGGAAGGCTTATCGGGGTCCGCTACTAGTCCGACGACTCGCTAGTCCAAAAGCTGGCTAGTCTGAAGGCTCGCTAGTCCGAGTGTTATTCAATGGGGAAAATATAACCTTGAAAAATGCTCACTAGTCCGAAAAAAACAACTCGCTAGTCCGAAGGTTCGCTAGTCTGAATATGGAAATAGGCTCGTCAGTCCGAATTGTTAAAACAGCTCGCTAGTCCGAATTTGAAAAAAGGCTCGCCAGTCCGAATTTTAGAAACGGCTCATTAGTCCGAATTTGAAAATAGGCTTGCTAGTCCAAATTTTTAAATAGGCTCGCTAGTCTGAATTTTGAAAACAGATATTAGAAATACACACTTAATTTTTCTTATTCAGACTAGCGAGCTGTTTTTAAATTCGGACTAGCGAGCCTATTTCTAAATTCGGACTAGCGAGTGTATTTTCAAATTTGGACTAGGGAGCTGTTTCTAAAATTCGGACTAGCAAGCATTTTTTTTAATTCAGACTAGCGAGTCTATTTTCAAATTCAGACTAGCGATCTGTCGGACAAGCGAGCTGTCGGACTTGCCACTGTCAATATGATTAATTTCCCCAATAACTGATTCAAACTATTCATTTGACTCATGGCATCAAGGTCAATTCCATAGTCAAAAAGCATTCAAGCACCAAATAAGTGTTATGTAATCACCATGAACTCTGTGGATAGTTTGGACCAATCGCTAAAGTAACCAAGACTATATGAGTGGTGCTCTGGCAAAAATGAGCTGAAAGTCACGATTTTCAAAATTGAGTTTATGACATATTTTTAATCTCTATAATAATAATCTCAGCTTCCAAATCATAATATGTCATACTTTCTTTCTACAATCTTCA
>JXSR01S011692.1:115230-141646 GCA_000969725.1 Ophiothrix spiculata
AATACATTGACTAGTGCTGCAGTTTGTGCATTTATAAAGCATGGCAGATACTTTCATAGAAAATAGTTCCTTTCATTTAATGTGTCATTTTACTTCAATCCAATCCCAGGCTAAAAAGTTTATTTACATATGTTTGATATAGATACTGCCAAGAGAATTGATCGTCTGCTCATTTGTGCATGATTTCTCCAAGGGAAAAGGAAGTAACTTGCAATGTATCTGCAATGCACATACTGCATTTTTACTTTGTTGGGCTGACTTACTTCCCAGGGGCCACTCAAATATAATGTTGCAGGCATAGCATGACCAAGAAAAAGGTTTATTAGGGTTGTTTTTGAGGACTGGGTGTATCAGGTGACACAATTTAGGGTATCAAAAACAGCAATTTTGGGACAATTTTCAAGAAATAGGGTACTTTTTCAAACCCTAGTGTGAAAACAGTATCGATAAAATCCTGATTTAGGGTGTGATTAGGGGGAAAAGGATATATTTTGGCTTCAGAACCCTCCACCCTTTAGGGGGTGTTTTGAAAAACTGTGGTCACGCTTTGCCTGCAACATTATATTTGAGTGCCGCCCCCCCCCCTCCCCCCACCCCCCGGGACTTACCTATCATAAGCACAGTCAGTTTGGGCATTAACTGTGGTATCTGCGTCATCAGGAATTAACCAATGAAAGTTGGTATCATTGCGCAGGCGTATTTGATCCCATTCGTATTCCCGCACAAATGAACAGTCTGCATTGAAATCGCCCACGATGGCAACATCCTGAAAGTGAATATAATCAGATAAACACAAGGCCGTAGCTAGAGGGGTGTGTGGGGTGTGTGACACCCCCCCCCCCAATCATTTATATCAGTTGGCAAATTCATGTGACAGTCGGCAAAATGGAGGAGAGGGGAGAAAAAAAGAGAAGAGAAAGGAAGAAAAGAAAAGGAAAGGAGAGGAAAAGAAAAGGAAAGAAAAAAAGGAGGAAAAAAAGCAAGCAAGAAAAAACGAGACAGGGCGTTGTATAATCCAAGTCCTGGTAGGCTTAGGGCCCTACCAGTCAGCAAAACTACAAAATAAAGGGCAAAAAAATGGAGCTATAAATACTAAGTAAGCTAAAAAACGTTGAGTCGGCAAATACCATTTTTTGACCCAAACACTCGTTGGCAACATGAGGAGAGACAACACTAAGTAAAGAATATGAGGCCTGGGATGGGGTGGAGTGAATTTCCAAAGTCGGTAAATAGTCCAGAGAATAGAAACTAGAGGATACATGTAGGACCAGGACAAAGAAAGGAAACAAGATGATGTTGCTGATTTTATAGATGAGGAACTTGTATTTGGCAATTTTAATTGCTGTACAATTACTACCAAGTCGGCCAAATTAAAGATCTGAAAAGTTCAGAACACAAGACTTAAAGACTGGTAAATCAAGTCCAGCCAATGCCATCTGCAGTTGGCAAATTTATGATTACAAGTCAACAAGTTGCTGATTGGCAAAAACACAAATATTTTGACCAAATAAGTGTCTTTTTACAGTGCAAAGTATCTTTAAATCTGTCTAGAATTCTCTTTAAAGTATTCACCAAATGCCACGAAATCAATTCCCAAATCAAAAATCTTTCAGCTTCTGAGGGGGGAACATCCCCCGGTCTTTCAAAAGCATGCGTCATTGGTGTCTATTAGCATCATCCTCCAACGCAAGATATTTTACATTTCATTTTTATTAATAATGAGAAACGACATAAAACGAGAGAAACTACATTCAATTGGTTGGCATATACTAGCCTTACAAGACATGGTGCAAGTATACCACCAGACCACACTAGAGGACGAATAACGGTGCGCCATGTGTTTAAGCGAGCGAAGCCCTCTTCCCGAGTCCCGACTCAGATGGCTTGTTATAATAGACGTCTCTGGCTAAAATCAACCGACTCGGCTTAGATTCTGGTGATTGTTGTTCACGAACATGACGATTATTAGGAGAAATTAGCGCATGACAAAAAAATCCTTCACTCTTTCATAGACTATTTTTGCTCGCAAATTTCTGGGTCTTCATTGTTTAATTGCCCAAGGTTTCCCCATCGTTTTCAAGATCCTGGATGGAAAGCTACTGGAAACCGCCAAAACTAACGTTAGGAGAGAAATTTACCAAAAAAATGATAGCATTAATTTTCATGTATTCACTGGTAGCACCAAAGAAGACATAGCGGGGAGGTGGCACAACTTTCAGTCACTGACGAAATTATCAACACTTATATTTAAGTTTCCACTTTTTAGATACAAACGTGAAATGTTAAAAACGTTTTGAAATGATAAAAAATTTGCACGCTTCGCGCGATTGTTAATATTCTATAAAATTTGTTGACCGAAATTAGTATGTTTACAGATTTGTTTGCGCACTATGCGCCGCATTTAAAACATCCAATGATACCTTTCCCATGGTTTCATTCGTTTTTACCGTTATATTCCATCTAGTCACAATATCGTCATAAACATCCACCAGCTGATCCACCTCTTGGAGAGCTCTGTCTGGCTTCGCGTGAAAACCTGCTACAACAAGAACAGGGTTTCCTGAAACGCAAGAAAAAAAATAGATGCATTTATTTAGTCCGAATTTGTACTATTTTTTTCTGATATTTTCTCATTTTGAAAGTGCACTCTCTCGGTTCGATTATTTGAAAATGTCGCAAAGGTATAAGTCCGTTTATAGTGTATAGACCTACAGATCTAACGGGAAGTTATCTTTGCATTCCTCTCAAGATTTCCAAATTTTGATACGGGAGACCAACATTTTAATACGAGTATAGCGTTTATGGACAACTGACATAATATGAGGCCCAAAAGGTAGGCCTACACCCAATTTTTTTAACATAACTTTGAAAACTGACAAGCAGAAAAAAGGTCTCGCAAGCGCACAGACGACTCATAACCATCTCATTTTCAATTTCTCAACAAAATGTAGGACCCTAGCGTGTACATGTAATACACTTTAGCGGGGCAATGCGGTATATTCAATGTTTTTTCTGATAGCGGGAATTTTTCAAAGCGGGAGAAATGGCTACCCGATCGGAAGGACTACCTAAAGCGGGAGACTCCCGCCTAAATCGGGAGACTTGACAGAAAAGCGGGAGACTCCCACCTAAATCGGGAGACTTGACAGGTATGCTTTAGGCCTATGCATTACCCCGCTCACCTCTGAATCAAATATAGATCTGGGGTTCAACCCGACTAGTCCTTGGGGTTTTTTTCTTAGCTAGTTGATAGCCTTTAATATGTTAGTGAAAATATTTCTGTTGCAGTTTTGAAATAAAACATGGGAGTTTCATAGTATCTAAGTGTTGGTATTATTCTTTAAGACAAAAAAAACCCTATTTATACTGGTACCTGAACATTTACTAGTAGTCGATATTTGAAACCGTGCTACTAATGGTTCTCGCTCGAAATAATCATTCGGATCCAAGTAGTCGTAGTGATCTGTTGCGTTCATGACGTTTTCTCTGTAATGCAAACAAGCAGACAGACATGTAATATACATTTGAAAAGAATAGTCGTGTTGAAATGCGTAATCGTGACCGTTCTATGGTTTCACAAATCGTTAAATGCTCGTTCTCGCTTCCACTATGACGAATGGGGCAATGCAAGCTTCATTATGAGGCCCCATTACTCTCGATAGGATTGACAAAGTTCTAGCACATAATTGACAATGTTTTTTAACATTGCCCAATGTTTCAGAAAGTTACCTAAGGTTGCACAAAGATGCTGTGCAACCTTCAATTACATTGTTTAAGGCTACAGTCCCTAAAAACGTCTCGGTCGGCTGAATGTCATGTTTACTGCAAGTTTTTACCTACTTACACCTATCAGAATATCACAATTTTTAGCGTACATATTGAATAGTCTTTAGTTTATACATAGAACTTTACTAGTGATTTCACGTCCATTATCAAGGTCAAAATGACGCCTAAAATCTACTTCGAAAAGTTGACCCTTTTTCGCTGAAACCTCATAATTTAATGATGTTCGAACAATTCGACTGGTTTCAAATTTTGACAGATTGTAGACTTGATACTTCTTGCTTAATTACAAACAATATTTTATAAATATGCTGAGTTGATTTTGAATGATAATGTAACAAACCCGCGTTGTTTTGCCCGAAAATCCGGACGTGAATTATGACTCTTGAGTTCGCCCTGTTTGAGCTGTGAATTGCCTGTTTTAAGTATCTACATTATCTACATTTCACTGATATACGCATTCGCATAATTTACTTAAAAATTATTGGAATAATGAGGCAAAAAGTGCAATTTTTATGTAAACAAAACAAAAATATGGCATCTTAATGTTTATGTTTTAGATTTTAGTTCACGATCTCAACGCTGCCTTGATCTCAGCGGTAGATCCCTCGCTTAGTAATGCATCACTAACCCCTGCCATAATCTATGGTTCCAGTCCCCGCAAAGGCAGTGGAAACTATTTATATTTTCATGATTAAAAATAGTTAGGATTCACATTTTCCTGAGCAGATGGATTCCCTTTACCCTTAACTTTGCGCAGCATTGGGCAACCTTGCCAAATGTTTGCGCAACATTGGATACTTTGCGCAACAGTAATTTTGAATTGAGAATGAGAATCCATCATGAGTTACCGTCAATTGTCGCTGCATGGCAAACTTTGCTAGCGACCGCAGACGAACAAAATAAGAGTCGCGTTTTTCGGCAAGCTTTCGGCATGCTCAAAATTTTGTGGCGACTAAAAATAGTTATTGATTTCGTTCAGATTTTATTGAAATGCGCAACTCCCATTTCTCTTAACATTTCAGCGGTATAGCAAAGCCGCCTCTAGTCGTTTTGACATGCTCGTCCGCGTAAAAATTTCGTTGGTCATCGTTCAGTGCTTTTGACCACACTGTAAAAAAAATACCCGTTAAGACTTATAGTGTTACCTAAAAGATTTTAAAATACGTGCCTTGTTGGATCACGCATGCTGTAGGCCTACAGTTTTTATACGGCGGCGAATAGTAGGCCATAAAGGCTCTGTAACACATCACCGTATATAGAGCAAAACGTACGCCTAACGTACTTTATCCCACTCTTGTTTTGTTTTATGCATTGTTGTTCGTCATGTGTTCGTTAGAAGTACGTTCAATACGTTATCCATACGGTTTGTTCGTTATTTATACGCTTAATTCGTTAACGGTGGTGGTCCGTTTATCACACGTTCAGTATGTGAAACTTGTGTACGTTTTTCGTACGTTTTAGCACTTTACGGTAATGTGTGACAGAGACTTTACCAGTGAAAGGTGACGTACGTGAAAATCACGAAAATTATGACGGTAACGAGGGGAGCGTGGCCGAGCGGATAGAGCACGGGTCTCGTAATACAGAGATTGTGGGTTCGAGCCCCGGGCCGGGCGGTTTTCGTCTCCTTGTTTCCTTGGGCAAGAAACTTTACTCTACTTGCTCCGTGATCGGACAGTCACGTAAAGCCGTGGGTCCCCTGTGCGAATGCTCCTTCATGGGGCGCTGCATACAGTGTATACCTGGTGAGTCTATTGAGAGCGACAAAATAGACCCGCACGGCAAGGACTAGGCCTAATGACTGCCATACATTATACTAACTCACAAACGATCCGCTATGGGCATGATCAACAGCTAATGTCCGTCATTCTTTGGACGAAATTCTTAGGCCAACATCGCACCAATGTCGTCACATTTTCGTAACTTGCCGCTGTTTTCCGTCAATGGTCGTTGACAACGACTTCTAAGCATGCTAAGTTCAAGTTCTATCGAAATTACGAAAACGACCATGCAGCATGGAAACGTCAAATATACATGATATATGTGAGGGTTTCGGACTTCAACAAAATATGAACGGAATCGTAACGATTTTTAATCATCACAAAATAGAAATAATCAATGCTTAACATTTATCGATGAACGTGCGGTTAATTCCGGCTGTCTGCATGTGGTCAAACGGTTTTTAACGTTCAGAAAATGTTATTGAGTTAGCTGTGATATTATGATCCAGCGGCATGACGTTAAAGGGTATTCTGAATCTGTGATTTGCAATTTTGAATTTTGCACCAACCATGCGTTGCCCTCACTTGTTACTGAGTGACAAACCCTCTCCAAGCACATGTCCCATCCACTTACTTGTACATGAAAACATACTGTTCCTTATACGTGGTTCGACCAGCTCTTGCTCCCAAAATCATGACGTATTCATCAGTTGAATTGCTAGAAAAGAAATGAAAATTGACAAGAGATTTCATTAACCGGGGGCCGGACCTATTAGCAGTGAGTATGGGCTCCTAATTCCTTCCCAGGCCCGTAGCCAGGAATTTTTCAAGGGGTGCGGATTTTCAAAAAAAGTGGACCTTTTGAAGGAAACATTTTCGTTTTCGTCGACCCTAAACTAAGTTTAGTAGTGTTTTTTTAGCAGTTTTCAAGCATTTTTGCTGAGCATTTTATTAAAAAAACGACCTAAATTTACTTGTTTTGGTGCTTTAGGTGTTCTTTTGGTGGTCATTTAGGGAATATTTGTGGACCTTTTTTGTACATTATCAAATTTGGGGGTGCGACGCCCCCACCGCACCCCCTGGCTACGGGCTTGTTCCTTCCTACCACCAGGTGCGTGATAAAATATGTGTAAAAATTCACTTTCTGATCTTAAACAGCACGTGATGATTTATCGCACTTGATGTTTGTGAAATATGACATGAAGGCGTACATAGGCATTTAGAAGCAATACTATAAGATTTTGATCAGAAATGGTTTTAAGTATAACAGACTAAAATGAAGACTATCTATTGTGACTATTTAAAGCATTTTCAAGTGTATTTCGTCAAAAACTTGTTTTGCTACAGAAACTTGGATAAAAAGCACAAGTGTGCTTTCCTGTACTAATATATTATGTGGAATTATTAGGGATCCCGAATTAAATTCAACAAAATGGCCATAACATAAAAAGTAAGAATATTTAAGCCAAATTAAATATCAAGAACAAAAAAAATAATAAGATGAACAAATTCATGACAGGTACGCCTTTAATGGTTAACACTTAAAGGGCCAAAAAGGGGGGGGTCCTAGGGGCCCTACCACGGGTTTTAAAACGCGAAAAATTTACATCGCCACTCCATGTAATTGTCAAATTTAACGCAGCGGGTCCCTCAGTGGCAAAAAAGTTCAAATCGATCCAGTCGTTTTCGTGCTAATTAGCATAAAGTGATTTTTCGAGGGCGCTGATCAAATTTGTTTTGCCCATAAAATCGAAACCGAAAAACTGTTTTTCTAATTTTATTTTGGCAATGTAATTGTACTTGCAATGTGCAAATTTGAGCAAAATTTCATGCGAAAATTCCTTCGGGAACACGGTTTTTGAAATTTTGGCGGGAAATTTTTTGACGAGACATAAAATATGGTTTTTCGGCCGCCATTTTGAAAACGGTTCATCCGATTTTCAATTTTGTTTCTGTATTTTGGTCCTTTTTACATGCTTTATCATTGACCAGACTTTCATCGTAAAATTCATACCTGAAGGGCGTTTTTTCAAGTTCAAGGGCGGGGGGGCTGTTCCTAGGACCCCCCCCCCCCTTTTTTTTTTTTTCCTTGGGCACCAACGGGTGGGGAAAACCTTGGTTTCTTAAAGCAATACAATAAAGTGTTAAAAATGAAACGCCCCCTGTAACCCATGACTTTTGATTTTTGGGGCTTATTGGGTTTGTTTTTGGTAGATATGAATACCCTCCAAACGATTTGGCTCAAAGATGCTTACGTTTTGTTATGGCCATTTGAATTCTACGTGTATTAGAAAGCATACATGTGCTTTTTATTCATTTTTTGGTGGCAAAACAATTTTTTTCACAAAATACACTTAAAAACGCTTTTAGATAGCCACATTCCTGCATTTTATGCTGTTTTCACTCTAAACAATTTTTGATCAAAATCTTATAGTATTGCTTTAAGTGATAAAATATCTTGTGGGAACTTGATTTTTGCTAACGATGATACAAGTACAAACAAATCAATTATTTTGATCGAATAGCAATTTTTTATGGCCTGCTTTAAGCATGATGATCAAATATGTAGTGGACAATTTAGTCCATTGTTTTAGTGTAACAAATCAAAAAAGTTCGGTCAGCAATTAAAATAAGACAAACAATATTGACTCTGTGATCAGATAACCCAAATCAAGTCTTAAAAATGATTATACATATATGAAATTTTAAACTGAACGAAATTTTATTCTTTTTGGACAAATTATGATTTATTTTAAATGAGGTACAAATAACTTGTAGGCCTTGGTCAATATGACGCGACGTCACAACATTTTGATGCTATAAATGGATTTTAAAAATGTATAATTTCATATACTTTACTTTATTAGTTTTCAAGTTATGATCAAACCATTTTGTAGAATAGAAATCGCGAGGGGAATAACTTTATTCCTGGAATTGTTGTTCCACGTAATTTGGTACTCACAACTGAAGAATTGAGTTATTTTACGGCCTAGGTATTCCATCAGGCTGGCTACTAGTGTAAAATACAACTTTGTTCAGGAGTGTACTCTAAGCCTATACTATCTGAAGACCAACAATGACTTATATAAAGTTAGGGCCAAAACATAGTCAGCCTTCAAACAAAATTTTCGCTTCCAAACATTTGGTCTTGACGTCAAAATGACGATTGATTTAAAAAAAAAAATAACTTCGACACCGAGTTGAGACCAAAATTGCACATGTGTTGAATTGCTATCTATATATACATTGCCTCAAATGTTTGTTACCGGTGTAGCAGGAATGTCCCCCGTTCTTATTGTCCGCGCTGTACAGTAAAGTATAGGCTAACATTAGTAACAACTCTCACGCAAGGCGGACTACCATTTCAGGGGGACCAAGATTCCTTTCACATCTGTTATACTTTAAATTCGACCGCAAATATTTGGTGACGTCACGACCAAATGTTTGGTAGCGAAAATTGTGTTCGAAAGCCGATTTCGGACTATGGTTTGGCCCTTATTCCTGAAAATACGGGCCATATTGACTGATCAGTATTCTTGGTTTTGTGCTAGGTCTAACCAGGGGCGGTGTCACAGCGGGGCAAGGCATAGGCAACAAGGACTTTTTTTAAGGAAAGAGATAGAAAATGGAAAAGAAGACAATTCTTTTGTTTTTCCTGTCTGTTATTATAGGCCTAAACGTTGAACTTCAAAAAGGGGTTGCCCTTCTAGCATTGTCACCCTACCCGACTTATCTATGGTTGATCGGGCTTGACGCATTTTTTTTTAAGCGCGACAAGATCGCGACATCGAGATTGCCCACCATTTTATTAGCATCACTGCGTTATTGTAGCCACCAAATGACAACCCTAAAAATCCAAAAATACTTACACATTAACTTGCTCAAGTAAGTCCACTATCGCTTCTCCTGAAATATCTCTCAATTCTTGTAAGACAATAAGATCATATCGCCTGATTATCTGCCAGAAAATAAAAAGAACCCGCGGGCTTCCGTTATAGAGTCCACACCACTAATTATAGGTGCCCACTGATGGACGACGCAACTACGACGCTGTTAGGTGACATACTGCCACCTAAAGCATCTCAAAAAACTGTAAAGGTCTGATTTCTACTTAAGATGCGTCTTTTTAGAAACATTGGAATTTTCCCAAACATGTGCAGATATTTGGTGATTTGCCATGCATGACTATATATCGCAAAATGATGATCTAGATTCTAGAAGTACCGGCTGTTCGTACTATAAATGGTAAAATATTTGCAATAGTTTAGCTTGATTGAGAAGCTCACACCTCCCCCCCCCCCCCAATATGGGTCATTCTATACCAATTTAACGCTGATTTTTCAAAGCAGCCGGGATTTTTTCCAAAAGGCCAATCACACCCCCGTGGTGAAATTTCAATCTTTAAAGAGTGTTTTCACTCTTTCAGAATTTTCATTCACCGATTGTTCCCTCAGCACAATCTCTCTCTGTCCATTGAATTATTAACATCAATGTAAATTTACACACACTTAAATTCAATCAAGAGGGATTGTGCTGAGGGAACACTCGATAAAAAGATCGTCACCCCTACCTGTAAATAATGAACAGTCCCCTAAAGACCTGTATTTCACGGTGGATTCTCGCCACTGTTGTTTGAACCCAATAGAAATAGGGACATTTTATTTCTAAGTGTCAAAATAGATGGCGCTATTCATAAAAACTCATTTTTGGATGTGGAAGAGATATGCTGGTGTGTACTACCGAAATTAGATATGCAAATGAAGCATATTACCTCAAGAAAATTTAATTTATCATTTTTAACCAAAATCTGCACAGATCAAACGACATAATCGATAATCAAATATAATCAATAATTTGAAATATGTATAGCGCCCTCTTTTTTGCACAATTCTAAATTTACAAAAAATACCAATAAATGAGCCCAAAATTAACCAAATTTCATCCAAAATGATATAAAATTTTAAGAATGAGTTCAAAACTTTAGTATGCAACACATTCCAGCTATTTATACTGCTTTTTCAACGTTCTGTGAATAAAAAAATGAATTTTGGGTTAAAAATTAATAAATGTCCACTTCAAACAACAGTGTCGCACTGACTGACCCCCTTTTTACCGAAATCCTACACTGAATCCACCTTAATTTGCCACTGAGGTCGGCACATGCCCGTCACTTTTTAAATTTGAATGGCCCGGGGGGGGGCCTTATAGCACTCCCCCTAAAAATGAAAAGTGACTATAGCCTGCTATACCAGAGATTTCTATAGGGTCTTTGGCTACACCCCAGACGGACAAAGCTATGTACGTATACTAATTACTATACCTTAATAATTGCTTACCTTAACTAAGTAATCAACAACAACCGGTTTACTCATCTTGGTTTTGCCAAGAGTTTTTGCATTGAATGCTCCGATTCGAATTCCAGAAGTGCAAGAAACAAATATAAGCAAAAGCCATAGGCCTAAGTATTGACGCATTTTGCGTATTCGATCACTATACATTGTGCTTCAAACTCCGAATGAGACTATAGCTACGACTGCATGGGCATATATTCTTTACCAAATGTTCGGATATGACTACTTGTTAAGGGTATTACTCATTCGTATACACGTAACTTATATATCAGTCTTAATTAATATAGAGAGTGATATATATAGTTCTATTTATGTCAGAGCGGCATAGAGGAACTATATAACACTCTTTCAAAATAATAGTTGCATATTATAGGCCTATATAATAATCGTGTATTTCATATAGGTTTAATACCCAAGACCCAATTGAATATAGAAGTTCCTATATAGCGGCCTATATATAAATATTTGTAAGTTGGCATGCTTAAACATGTTTAAAAATGGTTTAACGATTCCAGCTTAAATTCATATCCATTCCCCCATATGTTACCAATAGTTTTTACCCGTATGAATATTACCTACCGGCCTGCATTAAAATTTTAAACCTACAGATAGTGTGTTTTTTTTTTTTTTTGTGTGTGGTTTTTTTTTGGGGGGGCGTGGTATGCCTATTTCACGGTCATCTGGTCATGAACATTACAAACTATTAAAATAGTTGGCCATGACCGTGAGAAATTTTACAAATTTAGTCCCCGTTTCCCCCATTCAGGTACCCCTCCCCCATTTGAGTACAATTTCAATAGGCTGATTTTGCTGAAAGGACTAAATTATTGAACTTTATGAACTTCCCTATGACAAAAGAATAAAATGCATACATGTCATGTTCATTTTTAAGTTACAATGGCAGTCCATGATCATTTGAAGTGAAAATGGCAGTCGGTTTAACTTGAAATGAATTGGAATGAAAAAAGTAATAGGGCAACGACCTGAAGGCCGGCCGGCGGCCCATGTATACATGCAATATATCGGACAACCCGGTGTAATAGGAATGGTAGTCCCCTGATCTTACTGTCCGGGTTGCCGGTGTAATGAAATACAGCGTCCGTGTGACTGAGTGTTCTAGCTGCTATTCAGTTGTGCAGGGGCGTAACCAGGGGGGTGTCCGGGGGGGCAGCTTGCCCCCCCGGACCCCAAAAAATCGGGAAGGAGAGCAAAAAAATGGGAAGGGAAGAAAGGGAGGAAGAAGAGAAAAAGGGGAGAAGGAAGAAGAGAAAGGGGAAAGAAAAGGGAAAAGGCAAAGGAAAAGAGAAAAAGAAAGAAAAGGAAGGAAGAGAAAAGGGAAAAGAGAAAGGAAAAGGGAAAGAAACCATTATTTCGTTCAAAAATAGGCGTTTTTTAGCTAAAATAAACATTTGTCCACGTACTTTTTGCGCGCGCTCAGCGCGCGTTTAATTTTTTTCCCAACAAATACAAAAATCGGGAAGCCTCTTGAGTCTTGCCCCCCCGGACGGTCAAAGCTGGTTACGCCACTGCAGTTGTGTAGAACGTACTTGTAAATGTGCGATCAATAAATCATTGATTGCGACTAAATTCCGTGTAGTTCAATTAGACCCGGACTCCTTGTTATGGGCGACACTCAGTCTCATTACACCGATTGTACAGTAAAGTATAGTCTAACACGTGGGGAGCGTGACCGAGCGGTTAGAGCACGGGTCTCGTAATACGTAATCTCGTAGGTTCGAGCCCCTTGTTTCCTTATTCTACTTGCTCCGTGGTTCGGAAGTCACGTTAAGCCGTTGGTCCCCTGTACGAATAGACTCCTTCATGGGGTATGCATGCATGTCATGCAAGTACAATTAGTAGTCTATACGGAGCAGATCGTGTCGCAAATTGTGGAGGGAACGTTTACCTCCACACTTTGTGTGGATGCCGCCACAATTTACGGCACCAGATTTTGTGGAGTTTGATCACCATTTTGAACTCCACAAAATTTGGTGTCGTAAATTGTGGAGGCATCCACAAAACTGGTGCCGGAAATTGTGGAGGCCTCCACACAAAGTGTGGGGGCTCCACACAAAGTGGAGGCAAAAGTTCCCTCCACAATTTGCGGCACGATCTGCTCCGTATATACTACTTATAATATATATTGATTGGTTGATTGATTGAACTCACGATTTCTGCATACTTTTTTTTCTTTGGGGGGTCCAAAAATGATTCAGAAAGGGATCCCTAAACCCAAGAATGATTCCCCTCGCCTCAGCTTCAAGAACTTTAGGCTTGGTAACAGTAAAAACGTTATTAGGCAGGAACAATCATGTGTAAATGAACTCTCAAATCACCGTACAGAGCCCTTAAGAGCCTAAGAGGACTAATTTGTCTTCTTCGTCTTCTCTACGTTTTCAGATTGTAAAGATAGAAATTAAAATAGGCCGTGATGATCTGCTTAAATTTTGAAACGTTCTACCACCAAAGGTTCTTGACAGAACCTTTTAGAGGATGGCACCGGACAAAAAGGTAATTGAACCTTTCTGCAAAGAGGGTATTCACACCCTTTCCCAGCTGTGAATGCCAGGGGCACTTAAATATAATGTTGCAGGTATAGCGTGATCACAGCTTTTCAAACACCCCTAAAGGTTGGAGGGTTCTGAAGCCAAAATACACCCTCTTTCCCCTATTTACACCCTAAATCGGGATTTTATCGATACCGTTTTCACACTAGGATTTGTAAAAGTACCCCATTTCTTGAAAGTTGCTGTTTTTGATACCCTAAACGGTGTCACCCAATTCACCCTTCAGTGCTCAAAAACAACCCTAATTCACCTTTTTCTTGGTCACGCTATGACTGCAACATTATACTTGAGTGTCCCGGGTGTGAATGGCACTTCTGAATTTGCCGCCAATCATCATGTGTTGCCGTCAGACGTTAACCCCCGGGGGGATAACTAATATTTGTATACAATATATAAACCACCCGAGTTCCGCAGGTTCCGAAGGTGACCCTATGTAAGACCAAAAATTGGCAAAAATGAGTGAAATGATACCCTATCTGAGACCATAAATCTACCAAATCCGTTCGAATGGATACCCAACCGAGACCATACCTGTTCAAATGAATACCCTATATCTGAGACTATACCCAAATGTGACAAAATAATAATTGCAAGAAATATTAGGTAAAATGTAGAGGAAAGTGGGGTAATCCCGAACGGCTTTACTTTGGAGCCTATAAGTTGACAACAAAACAAGGTTTACCAAGAATAACCCTACCAATACAAAGTGGAAGCATTACCCTACCTAGACATATGGTTTCACGTACTAAACTTTAAAGAAGTTATGATCCAAACAAAAAACTGGCGATGTTCGGGATTACCCCGCGGCCGTGGGGTAATCCCGAACGTGTTTTTTCAATAGGCAAGTCCACATGGAGCAAAAATTTCATTTTCTGTTTCTTGTAGCATAAATAAAATAACAATCATACATGTTGAAAAGCTCAGTAAGTGTTTCAAATTTATCATCTTAATTGGTCACGCCGATACTGGTTGCCATGGAAACGGTGTATCGTTCGGGATTACCCCAATCCAAGCCAATTTTGAAATTTGGATTTTTTCAAAAGATACATATAAAAATATTTCTCTAATCCTTAGTTTTTCCAGCTAGATGGACTCATGAACCTGTTAAACTAAGCAAAACTTACTCTTCCTCTTCTTTTAGATCTATTTGATATCCTCGAGAAAATTATAGTTTAAAAAGTGAGTTTCACGAAAAATCGTTTTTTGCAATTCTCGCGAGAATATACGAGATTTTTTTTCTCGGTTACTTTATGTTTGGTTTCAGTCCACTTATAGCTAACACCATAATGGTAGTTACAACATCTCCCCCTCTCACGTTTTTCTGTAATCACGGTGTTCGGGGTTACCCCGCGTTCGGGATTACCCCACGCTCCCCTAATTGTACACCATTTGAACACTTTTATTTCTAGGTATTTGAAACACGTTTTTGGCAATTTAGGCACCATTGTTGTTTATTTAACAATATTCTTTGTAAGTTTGATACCATAAAAGACAAATTTGATACCCTGTGAGACTTGCAGATTACCAGGTCGATTTTGATACGCCCTATATTGCAAGTCTCGAGACCAAGTACCTGTCCAGGTCTTACCTTTTTGGTAAAGCGGGTGGTTACCCGGTCAGAATACCCAGTTACCGTGCCACTCAAAAAATCCTGGGCACGCCACACTGCTTATGAGTAAACATGCATGTTATTGCAATTAAATAGAATTTAATCGAATGTTCTTTAATTCTTTGAGAATGTTAGTATCTATTTGCAGCCTTGACTATTGAACTATCAAAGTCAGAGGCAAAAGCTACCTTGTCTATAAGATTAATGTAAAAGCTTACCTTAATGTTGTTGCATGATGTGCTATGATGTTATATCATACCTCTTCAAGGTCAGTCAACAAAGCTTAAGGGGTGTAAGCACCTTACTCGATGTTACGTTTTTGCAAGTTTATTTTGTGCCGTAAATTTTTAACAATGTGCTTAAAGTTAATAAAAGTATACATTAAGGAATTTCACAAGGAACATGATGGTGATGTTGATTTTTGACCCAAAATCACATTTTTGGAGAAAACTACAAAAAACACATTTTTGGCCATTTGGGCTTCCATCCAAAAAATAACATTTTAAAAAAAATGACCTAGGAATGGGGATTGTAATTTTAAACACCCACTTGGATGTCGTCATTTTTACTTTTTAGGATTTTGGCCAATTTTTTTATTTTCATGCCAAATAAGGTCAAAAATTCACTTTTTTCCATTTTTGGTCATTTTTTGAACTATGTAGTCCTGCAGAATCCGAACCATACTTGGTTTTGAAGTCTGCGTTTTGGACTTGCTTAATCCGAATAATACAATTCTCTAAGTGTTGAGCATTTTGAGATATAAAAGGGGCAATATTCCCCCCACCCTGTAGTCTGATTCAAGTGTAAACATTATGTATTCAGATGGCTTTTTTGGCTTGTTTTTACATTTTAAAGTAATTAAGTAACCAGATCCATTTTACAGTGTAGGCCTATACAATTTTTAATTCCTATTTAAATGAATTATATGATTTGCCAGAGAGGTGATAATCATCTCTCTGGGATTAAATAAATAAATGAATAAAAATGACATATTTATAGATGATAGCCTCAACAGCATCTAACACTAGTTTTAGATGCAGGAGGGAAACCGGAGCACCCGGAGGAAAACCTGCGGAAACAAGTTTGGACTGGCAACCCAGACTGCACATACAGCGCCAAGACCGGGGATCGAACCAACAACCAGTAGGCATAAATGGTAGGAGAGCCAAAACGCGAGAGCAAACTTAAGGATACCGACACGAGGACTTTGCAGCGCTGAACTGCGCACTTTTGGGGTCAAAGATGATGTTGTTTCCCGCGATATTTTGAAATATTTTCTTTAATCAATAAAAACAATTCTATTTATCACCCTGGATTTCTAAAGTTATCACATTAACAAAGGTCCAATCTCAGTAGGAGACAAAAACGCGGCACGACAAGAATTTTTTGCGACACAACAGCTCGAGCTGCGACGTTGGCCCGGGGGGCCACTCAGATTTGGAGCTGTACACAACCGCGTTCAAAAAAATGCGTTAAAAGGGTGTTTTTTTCACAGTCGTGCACGTTATGGTGCCTTCATAGTCCAACGATTTCACAACGATTTCATCGCACGGCGTCTACCGATACGCAGTCTTCAAGAGTTATAGCGCAATATGCGCAGCGCGTTTGGAGACTGTGTATCGACAGACGTCGTGCGATGAAATCGTTGTGAAATCGGTGGACTATGAATACACCCTCTGGTTACGCCACTGATTATGAGGTATACTCTTTTTAGGTGGATTCTCAACTATTGTTGAAGGATTTGATCTCTTCAAGTGACTTTCTATTCTGAGGATCCCTCTTTTCTTTGAAGAAGTGAATGTCATTTTTGTGTTGTGCAATTTTCTAGATTCAATTTGTATTTGGGTAAACAGGAAAAACTGTATGATACTTTTTAAAAGATTATCTCAAAATCTTGACCCAAACACTTGAACTCTAAATTCAAATTCTCTAACTCTAAAGTTAAAACTAACTCTAAAATTTAGGCTGGGACCTAGATCTGGTCAAGGAGTGGTTTTGTATGTTAAATAGCACGTTTCCACTCATAAAGAGTGAAAATCACTCTAAAAAGAGTGAATTTCCACTCATTTGAGGAGTCAAATGAAGGACAACTCAAAAAAAGAATTATCCTTCATAAACTCCTCCTTTTGAGTGGTTTACAACAGTTTCACTCTTTTGGGGAGTGAAATTTTCACTCGCTTACATTTGGAGAGAAGGTTATAGATTTAGAGAGAAGGTTATCAAGAATTACATTACATTAGCCAGTGTTATCTCGCTGGAATTGTCTGTCAACGGGTCCCCCTCCCTCTTAGGCCAAAAAAATAAAACCTCTGTCTCAGCTTACTTAAGGTTAAAACCCTATTTTTTTTTCGCGGCCGTTTATTTAACTTTTTTTCCAGTAGTAAGAATAAAAGATGAAAAATACTGAAAATCTCTCAAAAACCTATAAAAAAAATGGGCTAAATTTGGATTTTTAAAAGCTATGCGTGTGGGAAGCTGAGACAGACTATTTTTGTTTTCTTTGGCCTTAGCAAGGCCTTAAAATCTGTAACACCTAGCCAAAAACCTCATAAAGAATGCTCAAAACTCCCTAAAACTTACTTTTTAGGAAAAAAGAAATTTTGGAGGACTTTTAGGTAAAAACTAGCAAATAAAAACATTTAAAAACCATACATATTTGGAAATGGGTGATTTTTTTATGATAACGTCAATACTTTTATACTGAAAAATAATTGACAAATCACCAGTATCAAAAGCAAATTAAAGGGACTAGCCTAGAGTCTAGAATTAAAAACTTATGGAAACACTCTAAATATAGCTAAAAAGTATAGTAAAATCCCAAACAATGCCAACATTTACACACAAATGGCTCAAATTGAGAGAGAACTAATTTGCAGATGGATTTACCAGATAAAAGTCAAACAAAGCTTCTAGATATTATTTAATACATATTAAAAGAGAAACAATTTCATCAAAAATAATTTGTTTGGCCATCACTGGTGTAGAAACAAGATTAAAAAATCAAAGTCTGTGTACATTTTTGTACTTTTTTGGGATTTTACTACACTTTTAACCTTTATATTAAGCATTTCCATAAGTTTTTAATTCTAAGTGGAATCTAGGCTAGTCCCTTTAAAGTAACAAAAAATATGTAGGTAAAAAATAAGTGGGAAGAATCTAGGCCAGTACCTTTAAAAAAATAATAATAATCATGGATATACCCCCTCCCTACCACACCCACACACCCTATCAGTTTCCGTTTGGGAGGCAGCCACAGCACAGAGCATCATCCCAGAACAATCCAACTATTATTGCAAACAAAGAAAGCTACCCACAGGGGAAACAAAGACAGGAACAAGTCAAAAGAACACGGACGCCAACTCGGTAGGTTAAATTTGCATTCTACATTCTGCATTCTACCTACTACCTACCGCTTTCTATAACTCGGAATAACTGAGTTTGTCAGTTGTGAGTTACCTACAGTCTGACCTTGTTTGTCAGTGAACATAATAGGAAAGCAAAATGTTTAGTGTACAAAATCAATGAATAGGCCTGCAGTTGTCATTATTTTGATATCAATTCAATAGACAAAGACGAAAATATGGGTGATCTACCAACCTGACCCCCTGAAAGGAGGAACTCCTCACTCGGTACTAGGATTAAAACTAGGATTTAAATAGGCTGGTTTTAGGAACTTTTACAGGGCTCTCAGCTGGCAAGGTGTGGTTGCTGTCATTACACGTTATATCCCATAAGCACCAGGTTACTTATGAAATTGCTCTGACTTTGGTTGCTGTTACTAAGTATTAGGGTAAAGAGTCCCCCATGGGTTCACTCAAATATATATTGTTGCAGGCATAGCGTGACAAAGAAAAAGGTGAATTAGGGTTGTTTTGAGGACTGAAGGGTGTATCAGGGTATCAAAAACAGCAATTTGGGGGAAATTTTTCAAAAAATAGGGTACTCTTTCAAACTCAATTTAGGGTGTGAATAGGGAAAAAGGGTATATTTTGGCTTCAGAACCCTCTTTAGGGGGTGTTTTGAAAAACTGTGGTCACGCTATGCCTGCATCATTATATATATTTTGAACTTCTGATTATGGGCCTGTCTTTCAATCACTGCTTCAATAAAGATTAATATTATGAGAGTCATAATCGGATAATTGTAGCTAGCTCTTGCTCATCCATTTCTTTTGGTTAAAAATGTCTAAAAACGTTAATAACCACATACCATTACAATAGAGGCCCTGCATGTGACGTAGAATACCGTGAATATGGCGGATTGCTCAAATGCATTCAATAGAAGTGTTACCATTACCACCCACTTCAGATTGTCCCATCTATAAAAAATGTACCATTATCAGCAGGTTAATTACAATATCTTGTTGAATAGTCTGTGGTGCGCCATGTTTACGGGACAGGTCATCAGTTCAAATCCATTGTTTGGTACCAATCAATAAAAGCATGCAATGCCTCTATTACGTTCGCTAGAGCAAGATGATATAACATCCTCGATATTTATTACCGATGGATGAAATGTCTAAAAACTCAAACCACACCATTACTAGTACGTTTGCCACGACGAGATGAGATTTTATACTTGTAGTTCGACAGACCTGCCAACCACCTTTGCTCAGCTGTATCCAATTTAGCGGCTTCCGTGAAATACATCCTGGGATTATATTCCGCCTTTAACAAGAATTCTCGTTCAGATAGATATTTATGAAACTTGTCACAAACGGCCCACTTCAATACAAGCAAATCCAACTTCTGCATTGGATATTTTTGTTCAATTTTATTGAGGTTCCTACTTGCATGCGCCACAAGTATTTCGTTTCCATCCTTTTTTTGGTACAAGCTGGCTTCCACATATGTAGCATTTGTTTGTGTGTGCAAGAAAAATGAAAATGGCTTTGAGAAGTCAGCATGAGTTAAGTCTGAAGCAGAGCCTAATTTCACCTTAAGAGTTTCAAAGGCAGTTTGGCAATCTGCTGTCCACCTCCATTCAGGTGCTTTCTTTGGATTAGCCGACTTCTTCCCCTTCTTTTTTGCCATTTTACGCAATCTTAGTAGGTCATTCAAGGGCTTAACGATGGCAGAAAAACCATCAATGTAGCGGCGATAGTAGCCAACAAATCCAAGAAATGCTCTTAAGTCAGTGAAGTCCTTTGGTATCGACCAGTGTTGCAATGCCTCGATTTTGGATGGATCAGCTGAAAAGCCTTTGTTAGATATCGTCTGGCCCATATACTGGACATTGTTAGAGAACATGTGGCATTTAGATGGCAGTAATTTCATACCAGTATCTCTGATTCGTTTCATGACAGAATCCACGTGTTGCATATGATCTTCTAAAGTTTCAGAGAATACAATGATTCTGTCAAGACATATCACACATTGTTTGAGGTGGAGTTCTCCTAAGCAGCGCTCTAATACTGCATGGACAGTTTTGGATGCATTTGCAAAGCCGTATGGAAATCGATTAAATTCAAAGACACCATATGGTGTTATAAAAGCTGTTTTCTCCTTGGCTTCCTCTTGTAACTCAATTTGTAAATGTGCTGAAGTTAGGCCAAGAGAAGAAAAAAACATCTTGCCTCCTTGCAAAGCATCATAGGTCTCTTCTATTCGTGGAAATGTAAAATTACCTTTAGTCGTGCGTCGATTAAGTTCACGAACATCAATACCAATGCTCAGAGAGCCATCTTTGTTACGTATGTATACCTCTGCTGATTGCCACTCACTTCGAGAAGGGCGAATAACTCCTACAGCTAGCAATTTTTGTACAGCTTTGTAAATTTCCAATGGTGGAGTTGACACAGTGGGAATTTCTTTATTTTTTGGCTTTGTAGACTTTTCCATATTTCTGGTGCACAAAGTGAGTCAGTGAAACCATGTAGTAGAAGCACTGCTAAAAGCCCTCTAAGGTGTACTTAATGATTCTGGAATTTGTCTAAAAAAAAAAGACAGATAAATAAGCTTAAATTAATAAATCACAGAAACTTAAATACAATTTATTTAATAAGTGCAGAATTAGGCCAAATAAAAACACAAGTTTGTTTCTGGTAACACGCGCCCGTTTCTGTTTATTAACATTTTTTTCTCATTTTTTTTTTTAATATTTCGCATCAAAAAAAAATAAAAATAAAAAAAACACCAAATTCTGTAAAAAGCTTACTGGAGACTTGCGTAAAAACAAACGAACGCCAATTCAGGTACTCTCAGCCTATCAATTAGTCGGCAATTAATTGTTCATATGTCTGGAGATACAGGAAAATACTCATATTTAGGTAAGATTACATGGATACTCAATACCAATTACAATAACAAAGGCTACAGTTATTATATATAAAGCCTTTATGGATATTAATGATATTAATAAATAATATAAAAAACCAAGAGTATTGTTTTAATGTGTTTTTCTTCCTGGGAATCCTGCATTTTTTGTAAAAAAAAAAAAGGAAAACCGCATATCGCATTATATTTTCAAAAAATGAAAAGCCGCATACCGCATTTACTTTTTCAAGCATGTTACCAGAAACAAACTTGTTGGGTTTTTTTGGCCTTATAGCAATCTATTCCGCATCAAGACCACGCCATGCAATGGCTATTTCGTTTTTGGTATCCTGATAGTCAATTTTCTTTGACAGGAGCGATCAAAATTTAGGTTACATATACATATGACAAAAGTATACATGTAAAGCTCATCAAGTCTGGGTTTGTTTGGGGTAGATAGTAATGCACCTATCACTTGTAACTCTGGCCCCCGGGTACCCGGGCACTAGCGGGGAATGCGCCCGAGCTCGTTCATCACAATTTGACGAGTCCCCGCCCGACACTCTGCTGACTTCCCCGTAGGGCGGGGCATCCTCAAATCTGAGTCACCGACGAAGTCCCGGCCCCATACCACAGGGAATGGGCTCAAATTTCATAGATTTACATCCCGGTCAAATTCCATGCCTAAATGGTCACCATCGAGCCACTGCCGCATCCCTGCACGCGTTCCCCGCCTGGCGGGGACATCAGCATGCACAACTTCCCCGCACGAGCATGACGAGTTCCCCGCTAGTGCCTGGGTACCCGGGGGCCGAGATTACAAGTGATAGGTGCATAATACCCTCCAAATGATTTGGCTTAAAATATGCTTACTTTTTCTTTTATTGCCATTTGTTGAATTAAATTCGGGATCCCAAATTTAATTCCACATGTATAAGTATATAGGAAAGCATGCATGTGTTTTTTTATCCATTTTTCAATGGCAAAACAATTTTTTGACAAAATACTCTTGAAAACAATTTCAGATCTAGGCGCATTCCTTCATTTTATGCTGTTTTTACTTAAAACCATTTTTGATCAAATTCTTATAGTTGCTTTAATATATTGGAGTCCTGATATCTACATGAAGAAGTTAAGTGATGCTCACAACAGAATTTTAATTTTGCTCTCGGCTTCACATATGTTGAAGAGAAGAGAATTGGGATAGCGCTTTGGCGGTTTGGGGAACCAAAGACTACCTTTTTTTTTGCTTGTCAGTTTGTCTAAATCACTATAATTAGGTTAGGGTTGACCACCTTGAAAATATCCTGCCTACGGGCCTGCTCATGGCTAATGCCTTTAATACAGTGGCATAGCTAGGGGGCAAGTTGCCCAGGGCGCCACCTCTTGGGGGCGCCCATGTCGGGTTCACTTTGCCATCATGAGTCAACTAATTGTGCCTCTCTACCTACGAAGAGAGGAACACCTTTTTGTTTACCAAGCACTTGAGCGTGGTTGCCCCTGCATGGTCAGCACTTGAGCATGGTTGCCCACTGCATAGTCAGCATTAATGTTTGTTTACTTGATAGCGTTGAGATCGATAGATAATTTTCAATTGTGGTAAAAGAGGTGATTGCTCTGGTTAAAGAAATCAATATCAGCTAACTTCCTCTAGGATGGGAAAAGAACCTGACATGCCAAATCGCTCTAGGATGGGAAAAGAACCTGACATGCCAAATCGCCCCTACATGAAAAATAATTGGACCAACATTGTGCGCGCTACGCGCAAATTTTAATATATTATGTAAATATTCAGTCAAAATTTGCCAAGTTTTGCGCAAATTTCAAGATTTTAAAACAATTTTTAGCTGAATTGAAAAAAAATTTAGCGCGCTACGCACGCATTTTCAAAGTTATAATTTTTCCTCCGGCCAACCGGGCCCCTCTAAATTTTTAACCTTCTGCCGCCACTGGTCATTCAGGGGAACTGATGGTTGTGCCCCCCACTCAAAAAATCCTGGGCACGCCTCTGCACGCGGTCTTTATGCGAACATTTTGTGTTTTTGTTTAAAAACATGTACCCCTTTTGTTGAAAATCAGCGGTTTTTGACCCCTAAAACACACTGCTAATGAACAACCGTAACAGGTAGGGAGTGAAAAGAGAGCGGACGGCTTTGTTCAAGGAGATGAGAATCCGGGGATGAGAACGGCGATTTCAGGAGCTTTAGAACGGCAATCAGCCGTGAATAAGGGGGTCTCCAAAGCGGCACATACCCGTATCACCAATATGTGTGAGTACCCTCCCCAGGATAATCTACAATCAATAACAAACCTACTGCACGCTACTTTATTACTATGACCGCGGATCACGTTCGGAAATTGCGCGGACTGACACGGGTCGAGCAAAATTGATACGAATTTGTTGATAATAGTTTCTCATTTTCTACGTGTGTGAGTGTATGTTAATAGTGAGTATTCTGACTGACATTCTTTCATATCTCTCCTCTTATTTTTCACACAAATTTTAACATTTTTTTTTGAATCCGTAAATCCGTGTCCAGTACTGTCTGTGTCCGTGTCCGGATCCGTGTTTAAGTAAATACCATAGTATAGTACACAGAATACATACATGTACGCCACATACATGACATTTTTAAAAATAGAAGTAAGCTTACCTCCTTTTTTTTACATCAACGTGTCAAATCTTTCGGCAATCGTGAAATAGTATGAGCGAACTACACTGAATTTATCGATTAACGGCGGACAACACTAAATTACAATTCCCATATCCATGCTGCGTTACGGAATAAAGTACTTATTTTTTATAGTGTTGTTCGCCTTTAATTATTAAAAAAATTGATGTTACGCGCTTGAACTAAAGAAACGACATGACATTTTGGAGACAAAAATTTCGTCTTAATTTATAATATTGTAGAGATTTCAAAACCATGAAAGCTAGAAATGGTTGAGTAGTACCTGGAAAGTTTGTTCATCAACGTTTTTCATCAGATGCATTCTGTTGTAAGTATTATCATGCTGTACAAATAATCCACGAGTGTAGGCTAAATCATAAATTTTCAAATTGAAAATTTTTTCTTAAAAGTGATTTCAAATTAAAGATGACAAAATTATCAACAAAATGACATTTGAACCACCTCTCTAGGTTAAGTAATTACAAAGTTACATCAAAAAGAAGATTTTGTCAAATTCCCAAAAAAATATGCCCACCATGTCCACCAAGATGGCTTTTTGCCTATTTCCCATAGAGATCAATGCAAAATATAAATCATTTTAGCTTCTTAGAGCGTCACTTTCATGATATCTATCTGGGTGTATGTTGTTAATCAGTTACTTACAAACACAACCATATATTCATTTCTGATCAAGTGACAGAATTTAAAAAGATAATTTGAATTTAAGCATTTTCTCCATAGACTTACACACAAAATTTTATCTTTGACATAGTGTACACTTTTTGAAACGAAGGGCGCCATCGTTTGACCTATGTATGAATTCCCCTACACGAGTGACATTGGTGGCCAACTTTGCCCAGCCAGATATGATAATGTCAGTCTGTAACACATAAAGATGCAATTCATGATTTTATGTGACTGAAACCTCACCTATTTTCTAGCTAAATAAAAAGAACAGTACAATATAAATATATTCTGAAAATTTTACTTCTGGTTCTGGTACGATTCAACACCCCAGGTGGGGAAAAACGAATCTTTGCTTGTGTGTGTGTGTGCTTATAAGTTCTAATTTTGTTTAAACAGTTCCTTTATCTGGGTCTTGAAGAGCGCGGGGTCAGATATTTGGATAATTGTCTCTGGTAGGGCATTCCAGTCTTTGACTGCTTGCGGAAGAAAATAGTATTTGTAAATGTCCTTTGATGGTTGAAGGGGTATAAACGCTTTACTGTGAGTAAATCTAGTTGAGCGCGTGACCAGGTGCAGTAGGGTTTGGACAGGGATGGATTTAGGTGACCTTCGTGAGCTTTATGGAACAAGCTGAGCCGGGATATCCTCCTTCTGGTGGCTAACTGTGTCCAGTTGAGGTCTTGTAACATGGCTGTAACACTGCTACGTCTGTCATAGACCTGTGCATTTCTTTTTGACGAAACAGGCGGCTCTGCGCTGAACTGCTTCAAGATGTTAAATTAGGTCTTGATTCCTACTGCAGGGGTCATTCGTTTTCAAGTTATAAGCGTTTGAGTATTTTAAAAGAAGCCATTTTAAAAATCTCAATAATTTAAACTTCTGTGTTGTAATTACAGTCCGGGCCCAACAATAATTAGAAAATGACACCTGTCGGGGCCCGACAATAATTAGAAAATGACACATTTTCTCACTTTTCTCAAAAATGAAAGCACATTTTAAAGAATGGTTTGGGATTGTAACATATAGGCGCTACAAGTCAAGGTCAAGGATTCTAGCTTTTCTTGAGGTGACCTTGAGCATGAAAAGTGGATCATGAATTGCCACTTTAACTCGGCATCCCAAGTCTTTGGACGATGTAAATAAATATCCAGATAAGGGTAATGGGAATCCCATCTGCTCAGGAAAACGTGAATCCTTAACTATTTTTTAATCATGAAATGATAAATAGTTTCCACTGTATTTGTGGGGACTCGAACCATGGATTATGGCAGGGGTTAGTCATGCATGCATTACGAAGGGAGGGATCTACCGCTGAGCTATCAAGGCAGCGTTGAGATTGTGAACTAAAATCTAAAACATAAACATTAGAATGCCATATTTTTCTTTTGTTTACATAAATATTGCAATTTTTGCCTCATTGGAATGCTCAATTTGTAAATAAATTATGCAAATGCCTATATCAGACAAAATGTAGATAATGTAGATACCAACAGGCAATTCACATCTCAAACAGGGCGAACTCAGAGAATAGAGTCGTAATTCACGTCCTGATTTTCGGGCAAAACAACGCGGGTTTGTTATATTATCATTCAAAATCAACACAACATATTTATAAAATATTGTTTCTAATTCAATTAGAAGTATCAAGCCTACAATCTGTCAAAATTTGAAACCAGTCGAATTGTTCGAACATCATAAAATTATGAGGTTTCGGCGAAAAAGGGTCAACTTTTTCGAAGTAGTCTTTAGGCGTCATTTTGACCTTGATA
>JXSR01S011693.1:18456-40700 GCA_000969725.1 Ophiothrix spiculata
TAGTCTACTCCTCCATTTAACTCTGTTTTTGTTTATGTTTTTCATGTTACCTTGTAAGTTTTATGGAAATAAAGATTATGATTATGATTAATTATGATTAGTGTGTATTTCTCGAATCATAACAAAGTACCAAATCTTGCTGAATATTCAAATGCATATTTATAATTAGCCTTTTCCAAGGCTGGATTGGGTAGCCCCTCCCCCCTTTCATGATTAAGTGTGAACAGTATAGGCCTAGATATTAAACTGTCCATACTAATTGATTTTCCACTATTTCTGCTGATAATCAAGGGTATATGTGTCTATAAAATATCAGATTTTCTAATACTACTTGGCTAGCCACAGAGACCCACACTGAGATATTTTGCTTCATAGGGCCATATGTTCATAAATACACAAAATCTGTGCTTCCATCTTAGGCTGGACTTAATTATCCTTGCACATGTTCAAAACTGTGATATTTTTAGATTTTTCTATTGAAAGTGATAATGTGCCCTTTTCTAGTGGGTTTTTGAAGTGTCAAACACCATGTATTTAAGGGCAATTGTGAAGTTGAAAAAATGTGGTAGGTTTACTGTGGCATATTCTTGGAGGGACATTACAAGTGACATAATAAGCTTAGGGTCCATACATACTTTGCTTGGGAAATTCATATGAATATTAGCTTTTACTGTGGAGAATCTTAGATTGTTTGTTTTTGTTTAGTTTGGGCAAAACTTTATTTGCAAAATAAGATTTATTTCTGTTTACAGAATAAACAATGTAATAATAAGCCCTGAAAAAATCCCAGAGATTTTACTACCTTGAGGCAAGTCTAATTTATAATCAGTCGTCGTCGTCCATATGATAGCAACAAAATTGGTCCAAAATAACACCAAAATTATTAACAGTTCATGTAAAAAAATATTGATACGCAGTGATTTGGTCTTAATCAATACTAATCAATCACTACTTGTCTCTAACACAATTGTAATACAAAACCACATGTTAAGTGTTGTAGAATACAAGGGATACACAGAGTATGATTGCTTGTTGCATACTTCAAGGTTTATAGAGTATACTTTTTTATAGTTTGTCAATAAATTTGTCATCTAGTAATAGAATAATTTCATGATTTTCACATTTGTTCTTTAGGTTCCCAGATGAGCTAGCATGGCAGTTCAATCTGACTCGTCAGAATATCCGCAAAGTTCCGGCCTTGGAAAAGCTCCACAAGTTCCTTGTCACCGAAACAGAGAGCGGCAACATCAGCCGACAGGAGGCCGTCAGCATGATACCACCATTACTCATGGACGTCAAGTCGCATCACAAGGTCTTGGACATGTGTGCGGCTCCTGGATCAAAAACTGGGCAGTTGATCGAGATGCTGCATTCTGATATGACACAAGGCTGGCCAGGTAAGATACAGGACATGGGTGCGTCTCCTGGATCTAAAACAGGACAGTTGATCAAGATGCTGCATTCTGATATGACACAAGGCTGGCCAGGTAAGATACAGGACATGGGTGCGGCTCCTGGATCAAAAATGGGGCAGTTGATTGAGATGCTGCATTCTGATATGACACAAGGCTGGCCTGTGGTAGATTTCACTAACGTTAAAATACATCGTTAACCCATCGTAAGACCAAAACCCATCGTTAGCTACGACCACCTCTTGACCCCACGCAACGTTAACAATGGGTTCGATTTTTCTAATGCATAATTCACATACCTTACGATGCAGTGAACACTTACAAAGGGATTTCACGTCTTTGTGAAGTCTTGTTGTAGTTACGAGCCGAACCCTTCATTAGCTACGATGCATCGTAATGTTAGTGAAATCGACCCCAGGTAAGATATAGGACATGGGTGCAACTCCTGGATCAAAAACGGGACAGGTGATCAAGATGCTGCATTCTGATATGACACAAGGCTGGCCAGGTAAGATACATGACATGGGTGCAGCTCCTGTATCCAAGGGCCAGTTGATTGAGATGCTGCATTCGGATATGACACAAGGCTGGCCAGGTAAGATACAGGACATGGGTTAGACTCCTGGATCAAAAATGGGGCAGTTGATTGAAATGCTGCATTCTGATATGACACATGGCTGGCCAGGTAAGATACAGGACATGGGTGCGGCCCTTGGACCAAAGAAGCGAGTTGAAAGCAATGTTACCCCTTGTTTGGCACCTGTGAGTCCCAGGTTTTATTGCTAGCCCCAATGATGTTTGCATGTTTTTTCAGTCCATATATATATTCTCCCACAGAGTTTCTTGTCTTCTTAAGCAGCTAAAGCTTAATTTACACTCCACACAAGTGCACAGAGCATGTGCAGATGAGGATTTTGAGCAGTACTCATATAGAGTTCACTGCTCAGATGCCAGATTTCAGATTTTTTAAAACTCTAATTTGTAAAATCAAATTTTTCTTAAACCTTTTTATATTGATTTTCAGCCAGTTTTGACTGCGGCCCAAATTAAGGTGTTGCTTGGGATTAATTTAGGTAAACAAAAGTGAATGGCATCTCTCAGTAAATGGAAAATAATTTCCTTTTATTTTGCTGAACTTTGCTGTTACCACCAGAATAAGGTAATTTCAACCACAGGATACTTCATAGAATTTGCAATGGATCAAGTGTATGTAATATTAATTTTGGTGAAACCTATAAAATATATAATTTCCAATTATTGATCTGTTGTCCTTCAGAGGGGTTTGTCATCGCCAACGATGCTGACAACAAACGATGTTACATCATGGTCCACCAGGCCAAGAGACTCAACAGCCCGTGCTGTATGATAGTCAACCATGACGCGTCATTCTTTCCGAAAATCAAAATCTTAGGAGACGATGGGAGACCGAAACCAGTCAAGTACGACAGGATATTATGCGATGTGCCGTGCAGCGGGGACGGCACGCTGAGGAAGAATTATATCATATGGAAGAAGTGGACAGTGACGAGTGGAATCAATCTACATCCGTAAGTGGAGGTCATATGACAGCCTGACATGACATCACTGTAAGGCCAAAAAAAAATTAATGTTGTGTTACCCTCAGTGACTGACCCTAATGAAAAATGAACAACAATAACAATAGGGTCGGGGAAAGCACCCCATTTTGCTCAGATTTTTGAGAAAAATGGGAAAAAATACACCCAAATTTGGCATTTTGGGTGCTTTTAAAAACAATTATAATAATTTTCTTGACTGACAACAATTTTTTTTCGAAATTCTGCTTGAGGGCAACACAACCATTTTTTTTGGCCTAAAGATGCTTTGTGGAAATAAAAAAAAATTAAAGCTGGTGTTAATCAATCATTTTGAAACAAGTTTGGCAATTGAAAATTTAAATATTTAATCCATATCAAAATATCTAGGAGCAGAGTTACATGCTAATCATGATGGTGATTTTTTGTTGTAAAACACATTAGTTTTGTGGGGACTTTATTTCCATGAATTCACAATAAATGACATTTTGCGAGTATTAGTATTAAATTTCGTGAATTTGAAATTTTGTGATGATTATGCATGTCTTCCAAATTCGAAAGGCCAAATATTTTTTTATCTTTTAGTTTTCTATTTTCTTGTCAAAATATTACTAAAATACCTTGAAAATGCATTCACGTTAACTTATCTGTATGAAAAAAGGCTCCACGCATTATTTTTTTAAACAATTGTAAAGGTAAGCAGCCATATCGCAGAAATAAATCAAAAACTTTACGAAGCAAACAAACCCAATTGACACTGAACATCGATTGCCGACCACCCAATTTGTTTACATCAACATCCGGGTATTTTATTGGACATGGATCATTCCACTTACAAAGATAGGGGTGGCAGTCAATAGATCGTTGTTTTAATAAAAAAACAAAAAGTGTTTTCACACATGTGCAAGAGCTCGCATTTCATTTCTTAATAAACAAAACATGAACTTAGTATTTTCGTGAGGATTTCATTTTGTGAATTCTTTTCCCTCGCGACATTCAATACCTCACAAAATTAACATGTTATACAGTAATTGTAAAATCAAGATCATTTGTAGTAAAAGCACACTAAAATTAAATTTATGATTTTTTTCTTTTTTGTCATACAGTCTTCAAAGAAGGATCTTAACACGAGGAGTGGAACTGTTGGAAAACGATGGCCGTTTAGTCTATTCCACATGTTCTTTTAACCCACTGGAGAATGAAGCAGTTATAGCCAGCGTGCTGAAGGAGTGCAAGGGTAAGATTAAGTTAGTAAGAAGATAAAATCACAGGCCTATTTCACTAATGTCTAAATCCATTGTAAATGCCAAACTTCACCGCAAAAGCGAGAGATCATAAATTTGCAATGGATTTCCCGAAACCGATTTCACTAAGATTTTGCGATGAAAAAAAATTCATATTTGGACGAGATCATCACAAAATTTTTGATAGTCTTGTCCATATAGATTAAAAGTGAAATGATGTTAGTGAAATGGAAAAGTCATTTGCATTTGCAATGGATCCTAGTATGCTGGAGTCTTTGTTTTGAAATCATCGCATAAAATAATGTTAATAGGCCCCAAATTCACTTTGAAACATTACATTTAGTTTGATTTTGTAAAGTCCTATCAGGTAATGTGTAAAATCCAAGTATTTTTTGTCCTGATACCAACTCGAAACTGACCTCAAAGTTCAATACAAACTGAGCTTGACTAACAATACCGACCTACCGAACTTGAAGAGGTCTGTCATTTTTAACACTGGAAATACAGCCAAAACTAGATCAAAATGAGTCTTGACCCGTTGATCCCGAATTCATAGCAAACCTGAACACGTTACGATGTCCTCACAACTATGTTGTCGAAAACGAGGCATGGTAACCCTGGAAACCTGAGCCATTCTTCTTAATATATGACAGTAAATTGTGTATTTTCGCTATAAATATAGTTCTGTTATATTTCACCAAAAATGTTAATAAATATATTATAATTAAAGATAATGTTTGAATATTAATTTTAATAAATCTAATCAAGTATTTATATGTTTCATAATGATTTTAGAAAAGCCAAAAAAGTAATTAAAACAATACGTGTTAATTTTCTGATACAACCAGAAATAGTAATGAGTCGTGCAACAATAAAAAAGTAAACACTAAGCTGTGTTGTTGAAATTTGAGCTAATTTTTTCTCTTTTTTATCATTTTATCAAACTCAAAATTGGGATTTAAAAAGGACATTGTTTTGAACAGAATTATTTGCAATTTGTGAGTATATTGGTAATAGAAGTGTTGTAAATAAGTGGATAAACTTTGACAAATTGTATTTACCACAACTTGCTGAAGATTGTTTCAACAACTCACTATATCTCCTTATACTGGAACGTACCGTTGTTGATTCATGATGAATCCACAGTTGATATTCAAATTAGCACGTCATGCACGGCACAGCGTTTACAGAAGTGCGCATTACACATAAGTCGGTACACTACTCATCGAGCATCGGGCACATAATAGAACGTGCAAAAGCCTGATGCTTGTGAAAAATTGAAAACGTCAACGCTGCAAACATTCACAAACTAGCACTTTGTTTCAGCTTATGCTAAATATTTTTTGAAGTTGAGTTGGCCTATCTGTTGAATTGAAAACATTTAGAATTTAATTCATACGTTTTCAGGAAGATATTCGTTGTTGAAAGGTATTCAAACAAAGTTGGTCATCGCGAATTAACAACTCTGCATCCGATGCGTCGGCGTACTTTTATCACGCTCAGGTGGCTAAAGCCACCCTCGCGCGATAAATAATACTGAGTCGTATGGATACATCATTGTTGATTCGCGATGAACAACTTTGTGGCGTGTTTGGATACTTAAATCTGTTCATTACTCTTGTGAGTTAGGGAGCAAGCACTGACTCCATCAGTGTACTTATCTTCTTATCTTGCTTTCCTTTACAGGGGCTGTGGAATTAGTTGATGTCTCAGATGAGCTACCTGGTTTGAAAAGACACCCAGGGCTAACCACGTGGAAGGTAAGACCAATATTTATTAAGGGGCCATTTCAAAACTCAATTGGCAGCTGGCCGCCTGAAACCGGTTATTGATCAGAACAATAGCAACAAGCCAGAAACTAGCAGTTTGGGGCAGACAACTGCTGGTTGTGTTTTGAAGTGCTCTTGTTGATTGGACTGCACAAAAAAAGTGTAGCGTTTCTGTTAAATTCAGCCACCGTCATTGTTACCAGGTGCTCAACGATTCTTTCATAATATCCACAATGGGGCTATCTGGGAGGGGCTATTAAAGGAGTGCAAATTCAGATCAGTCCAGATCCCTGGAACTTTGCATCCAGAATGTGGGTGCATGGGCATCCCACAAGGGCTCCTGTAGCTTCCATGAAAGCGATCTTCATCGAGAATTGGATTTCAGATCTGGATCTTGGAGATTGATCTGGATCTTCGCTTCATGTAGATTACCCTTCTGAGTCATATTTCCTAATTTCATTCCTTGTAGGTAATGACAGACAAACCAGAAACATTCCGGGATTACGATTCTGTGCCAGAGACCAAGAGACAGAAGATTAAACCATCCATGTTTCCACCAACAGCAGAGGAAGCTAACCAAATCAATTTGACTAGATGGTAAGTTTGCTGGAAAATGTTGTACTTTAAGGATGTGTCAGAGTATCTGTCGTGGTTGTAGCTACGGCAGACGACCTCAAATTTGCAATTTTGAGTTTTCATCTGCTGCACAACTCATTTACATATTGTGAGAAAGTTGAATTAAATTCCAAGTCAAAACGAGATGTTGTCGTGACCTTCACGACAGGGTAATCGTTATATCAGCTCGTCGTGCTTGCCGCGGAATGTCCCAGGTACGATAAGGTCGAGTTCATGCACTTGAAAGCTGTGATGTCGTGCGACCACCACAACAGATACTCTGAAACCAGCTTTTTGGAATTCAGAGTTGTCACGATGTAGTATGACATACAAGGGGGTATCAAAAAAGTTTTAATGATAACCCAGAAGAAGCTATGTTGATGAATTTTTGTCAGAATGGTCGCTCACCCTTATGAACGCTGGTGTTTATTCAGTACACACAAGTGGGCACACTGTTCATCGCACGTCGGGAACTTGAGTACATGCAAGGCCTGCGCTTGGGAATAGTAGAAAACAGCAAATCAGCAAACATTTAAAAACTACCATTTTGCTTCACATTCTGCTAAATGTTTTATGAATGTAGATATCTGTTAAATTGAAAACATTTAATGTAATTTTATCCTCTGTACATAAATGTTCAGAAAATTGTCTTAGTTGCAAGGTATTCAATCAAACACACTATAGGGTTGTTCATCACAAATCAGCAACTCTGCATCTGAAGCGTCGGCATATTTTTTTCACACTTGGGAGGCTAATCCACCCTCGAGCAATAAAAATATGTGGACGCATGGATGCATCGTTTTTTAATTGTTTGATAAACAACTCTGTAACATACTATGTGAACTTTATTGGCTCCCTGTCAGACAGAGAATTGTGTACAAAATTGTTTTATATGTTTATAAAGCCTGAAATGATGTTGCTCCCAGCTACCTATCTGCCTTATTACATCTGCAGAACACGGATATCGCTGAATATAGGCATAGACTGCGCTCTTTGTCGGACTAAACCCGGCTCACTATCCTCCGATCATCCAAACGTGCCGGGGATGCGTGCTTTACCATCGCCGCAGCTCGCCTCTGGAACGATCACTCGCCTCTGGAAAGATCTCCCCATGTGTCTGTGTGAAGCTCAGAGTGGGTCTATGTTTAAGCGGCAGCTTAAAACTCAGTTGTTCCCTTAATCATGTTGCTCTCCGTTTATTGGGTGTGTTTTCTTATTTTTGTGCTTTGTGTTCTCTTTGTATGTTTTGGGGGCGCTATATAAATGCTTGTGTAATTATAATAATAATAATAATAACATGTTTGAATACCTAAGTAGCAGTGTGCCAGTTACAATTTGAGCTTTGCTTTCTCTCTTCAGCATCCGATTGTTACCCCATCACCAAGACACGGGTGGCTTTTTTGTTGCCGTGCTGAAAAAGGTGAAGCCGTTACCTTGGACTAGGGAAGCTAAGGAATTGGCACGTAATGGTAAGGTGAAATCACGGGTCTGGTGGGGAAGAGGAAGAGTTTAACAATCATCTAACAATAGTATAATTTCTAAGGTTGAACCGATGCATCGTATCGGACATCGTATCGGGCCGATATTACACCATATCGGCAAAACATCGGATCGGTAAAATCACCTGTCTTTGCCGATGAACTTTACCGATGTTCAAATGGTCCGCTAAACTTGACTATAAGCTTACTTGTCTATTTATGTAGAATCATAAAACGCTGCGTAAATACAAGACATACAATAATCTGACATTTCTGACGTATATTAAAGATGAAATCAACCTTTTATAAATCATTTATTACAAGGTATAAACGTCAAATGGCACAAAAATCACTTTATATATTATGATTATTCCCGATATTTGACATTAAAACACGCACGGTAACCTCCAATAATAATTTATGCATGACGTACATGTATTATTGGGAGTTCCGGGGAAATCCCTGACACAGCGCATGCTACGAGATCTGTGCAATGCATTATGGGAAAAAAACATCGAAATTATTTATAGAAACTAAGTCTTAAATTTCTATTAAACTTGCTCAAAAAGAAAAATCTGTAGAAAACTATGAAAATGCTGGGATTAATCATAACTATAATTAAGTGTGTTGATTTTAACAAGTTTAGGCGATTTTATTAGATTTTTCTTCCTCGCAAAAATATATATATTTTCAAACACACATAAAAATTATTAAAAATGGCGCCGACCATGATAGCGTAATGTATAAAAGTGAGCAATTTTTGATGCACAAAATAGCGTGATTTTAGGGTCAAATTTTAATAATTTTACAAAATTGAGGGGGGGGGGGGAAACCCGGCACATCCTCAGGCTCCCCGACTGGCACTCAAAATTTCCTGGCTACAACCAAAGCACTAAAACATCGGTAACAAATATCGGATCGGCAAAGTGACAGATATAAAACATCGGCATATCGGATCGGTAAAGAAAAGGTACATCGGTTCAACCTTAATAATTTCTTTGTAACATATCTACAAAGATGGGGGCAACCCCTGGTGGGCAACCCTTTGGGTTTTTTTAACCAAATCCATGAACTTGGTTTTGCTATCAATGGGTTGATATACCAAAATGAGTACAATCACCCATAGCATCATTTCCAGAAATTTGGGAATTTAAAAAAAAATCTATTTTTTACCTAAATTTTTGCTATATAAAATGTCAATAGTATCAGATTTTCATCCGGTTTATGGTTACAAAGATGGATAATTGTAATTCTACCATACCCTGTAAATTCATCAGCTTAATAACATGAAGATATTGTTTTTTAGATATTGACTTTAAGTTTCATAGATACTTAACACCCTACCTTACAACCCAACTTTGGCCACCTACTTAAATGCCTGGGGTCATATGTTTTTGCATTTTTATGCAACAAGAAAAAGCTTTAGGAGAAATTGCAAACACAATCCCCCAACCCCACCCCCTCAACCTTGTCGCATCTCGAAAATTTTGCTTGCCGCACAACAAGCCAATATATCGATTACCCTGTCGTGATGGTCGAAATGACATGATATTTTGAGTTGGAATAAATTCAACCTTTCTTGCGACGCACCATTGCGGCAATATGCAAATGTGTCGTGCAACATTATGACAACTCAAAATTACAAATGTTTGGTCATGTGCTGCAACGACAGCTACTCTGAAACCACCTTTAATGTATGATTGATCCTGACAGGACAGTGATTAGATTGCAATTACACATAGTAGTAATGGGGAGAGTAGGATTAATTTTTAAATATCTCATTTGTTTTTATGTTTCTTCTCCATAAGCTGAGGCTGTCAGTAAAGAGAGTGAAGGGGAGGTTGACAAAGAGACTGCTGAAAATGACAAAGAGACTACTGAAACTGAGACTCCTGAGAATGAAATCACAGCCAGTTCATCAAAACCAGCAGAAGACACGCCATCTGGCACAGCTGAGGATAAACCAACTGAAGGGTAGGTTCCAAGGATTTTAAATGGGGAACATGTACTCGCTGTCATTTTGTTGTCGCTCATTTGGCATATTGGTTTCACTGTTGTTTCTGTTTCAAGGAGTCACATGTGTTCTATTATCATCTCACAAAAAACACACTCCCCATGGGACAATCTAAGATGGTAGCAATCCCGTAGGGCTAACACAGTGAACAAATATTCTTGCTTGGTAGGTTCGCATCATTTTCTTGTCTCATGCACAAAAAATTTTAGAAAATGGAATTGGTATCTAGTTCTCCAGCATGAGTCAAAAAATGTTCAACTGTTTTGTATACATTTGTAAAAAAAAAATTAAGAATTTGACCTATGGGCCACAAATAGATAGACTGTTTTATAAAACATGAAACACAAACATGAAACATATAGACATATGTCACAAGCTTGAAACAAAAGAGATGCTGGAAATAACCGTGCAAACAGCAAATGAATGAATTGAGTGTTTAGCAAGCCGGAGTCTTATTCATACAATGTTATGTTATAAAAGCTTTTCCACATGGCGTAAAGCCCCAAATCTTAATCAATAGGCATTTAAAATTTCTGCCGGTTCTGGGCTGTTGCTATAGTTATGAACAATGGCAACCATCCAGAACCGTCCGTTCTGAGCGGTCAGCTGCTGGTTGAATTTTGAAGCGGCCCCTTACTCCTCATGTGCTTCTCTCACCAGGCATTCTCAAATGCTTGGAAGTTAGTAAACTCAGAGGGAAAAAGGTATGATGATTCCTCATCACAAATATAGTGGAAGAATTGGAGTTTGGTCCAAGCTGTCCGACCTGTGCAAATACAGGCAGTCCCATGTTTTTTTTTATAAAAGATATTTGACTTTTGACATTTGGCCCAATCACTTTGAAAAAGAGATATGGGCACCCTGACCTGTGCAAATACAGACTGTCCCATTTACTTTTTAATAAAAGATATTTGACTTTTGACATTGCAGACCGCCTCAAAAAAAGATGCGTTACAGCAAGGGCTTCAAAGAAGATCCGTTTGTGTTTTTTGCAGAGGATGAACAGTTATGGCCAGGTATTAGGTAAGTTATAGTCCAGAGGGGGTGGGGGGTGTTCAGCAAAAGATGCGTTACAGCAAGGGCTTTAAAGAAGATCCCTTTGTGTTCTTTGCAGAGGATGAGCAGTTATGGCCAGGTATAAGGTAAGTTATAGTCCAGAGGGGATGGGGGGTGTTCAGCAAAAGATGCGTTACAGCAAGGGCTTTAAAGAAGATCCCTTTGTGTTCTTTGCAGAGGATGAGCAGTTATGGCCAGGTATAAGGTAAGTTATAGTCCAGAGGGGGGGGGGGGTGCTCAGCAAAAGATGCGTTACAGAAAGGGCTTTAAAGAAGATCCCTTTGTGTTCTTTGCAGAGGATGAGCAGTTATGGCCAGGTATAAGGTAAGTTATAGTCCAGGGGGGGGGGTGCTCAGCAAAAGATGCGTTACAGAAAGGGCTTTAAAGAAGATCCGTTTGTGTTCTTTGCAGAGGATGAAAAGTTATGGCCAGGTATTAGGTAAGTTCTAGTCCAGAGGGTGGTGGACATTATGTAACCAGTCATGTGAACAAAAATGTGTATTAGGGTATGTAGCTTTGAAAAAAGGACTAGCCGAGATTCTATTTATGCTGGACAACCACAAGATTCAAATCTTTAAGATCAAGTAACAGAAATGGCTTTGCCAACCACTAGAGCAAAATCTTGTTCTGATGTGGTCCTTACAGCCCATGTGTCACATGGGGACTGCAGGCATGAGAATGTTCAGATAATTATCTGACTTCAGATATTTTTATCATCCAAATTCAGTTAATTTGGGGCTTGATTTAGCCATTTTAGTGGTTTATTTACCAAATGCAAATAATTTCATGAAAATCATTCTCATGCCTGGGACTGGCATTGAAATAAATCCAGAATTGTAATTTACAGGGGGGTTCCCAAATGGGGAAATGTCCAGATGTATCCCAGTGTCCCATGGACCTCTTGCACAGAAAGGGCCATAGTGTCAGACCTTTACTTATTTTTAGTCTCACTTATACCCCTCAGTAAATGAGTAATTAAACAACATTTTACTGTTATTTACCAGTTGAAATGGTCCCTCCTGTGGTGTAAGATATGTAGAAGCCCATTGGCTTCAGGGGGGCTTTGACCCTGAACCCACAGGCCTTAAGATGGGCCCTTCGACCACACCCGTTTGGGGCTAAGTCTATGCAGTGAGTAGTGTTTCTGAGTTTTGGCAATCCCGATACTCTTTGTTTTCTGTCAGACTACAATGATATTTCCTTTCTTGTTTGCAGCAAGTTTTATACAGTAGACAAGACGTTTCCTCATACTCAAGTTTTGACACGTTGCCATGTTGGCAAGAAAAGAAACCTATACTTTGTTAATACAGCAATCAAACAGATACTGCAAATTAATGAAGAACATCTTAAGGTAAGAAGGGCTGAAATTTTGACTTTATTAAAAAATCCATATTTTGGCTAATTTCACTACATAATAGGACTGTCGACAGCCCTTAACACTTAAGTGACCAAGGGGGGGTTCCTAGGGGCCCTACAACAGGTTTTCGGGCAGTGGCAATAAAATTCAAATCGGTCCAGTCGTTTTCGTGCTAATAAGCAGAAAGTTATTTTTCAAGGGCGCTGTTCAAATTTGTTTTGCCCATAAAATCAAAACCGAATAACTTTTTATTACTAATTTTATTTTGCCAATGTAATTGTACTTGCAATGTGCAAATTTGAGCAAAATTTCATTCGAAAATTCCTTTGGGAAGATGGTTTTTGAAATTTTGGCAGGAAAATTTTTGACGCGACACAAAAAATGGTTTTTCGACCACCATTTTGAAACGGTTCGTGCGATTTTCAATTTTTTTTCTGTATTTTGGTCCTATTTACATGCTTTATTATTGACCAGACTTTCAAAGTAAAATTAAAAGTAAAATTCATACTGGAAGGGCAATTTTTTAAGGGGGGTCCCTAGGAACCCCCCCCCCAATTGGGCACCAACTGGTGGGAAATACCTTGGTCACTTAAGTGTTAAATTAGGTCAAAATAGATAAATTACTTGTTTGTTTAAACACAGCTTTTACAAGGGACAACTTTTTTAAACCTTACTAATGTAAACTTTGTATAGTTCATGCTATTTTAGTTGGTTAGTTCTCAGACTGATAAACATGAGATATTGATCGTTTTGCGTTCGAATCCAGCTGGAGCTGAGTGTGCGAAATCTGTCTGTTCTATGAGGGTGTGAATTGCTCAAGCAGGGTTGGGGTAAGTTTTCAGGGTTTAAGTTTAGGGTTAAGGTTAATAAGGTCAAGTTTTTTATGGGACACTTTTTCCAACTAGTATTATGGGAATATGTGACATGCTAATCTGGAACAATAACTGAATTATATATTGACGCTAGGAGCTCTCATCTGACGTCCGGGCTCTTTTATAAGGATACCCCCAACAGAATGGTCGCAGTCAATCCAGGTTTCAATGACGCCAACATGGGTTTGAAGAAACGCTACCAATTCACTATATACTATCTTTATACTATCTTTTCAAAATTTGCTCATAGGTCATCAACTCAGGAGTGAAGATGTGGTGTCGTAGTGACGCTAAGGGTGTGGATTGCGACTTCAGATTAACGCAAGATGTAAGTTCCTTTGGCACTTCAATTGTTTTGTTTCTGTAGGCACTTGTACAAGGGCGTATCAAAAAGTTTTAAACTTTACCCAGAAGGGATGGAGCTATATCAATGAAATGTTGTCAGAATAGTGACTCGTCTTTATGTACATTATTGTGCAGAAATGGTATCATTTTATAAGTAGATTTGCTTTCTTTACGGGTGGCAATTGATGTCATCTAACTACCCGCTCATTAAATAAGCTGTATGGTGGAAATTGAGACATGCAGTGCAATTAAGTCCCTGCATTTGAAGGATTACAGGGCCCAGTAAATTTTAATGACACAACCAAAGTTTAGCTGTTTGATACCGTAGTAAAGGGTAGGATTTCCTCTTTCCATGGATACCAAAATTATGGAAATCAGTCGATGAATGACGTTACAATGATGTAATAAAACATAGCTGACCTGAAAATGTTGATTTTCATTGAAATATAAAAACTGATTTTTCAATATAGAGGAACCCTACAATAACGGTCTGTGGACAGTCAGTTAAAAGTGGGAGAAATGTGTTACTTTGCACATTGACTATGCAAAGATGCCTCAAGTATCTCGTAATAAAATAACGTTCATGGCTTTATTTCCTCTGGGTAAAGTTTAAAACTTTTTGATACCCCCACCTATACCAAATGTAATTATTCAAATCAAGTCATTTCAAAACAAGAATATTGACAAAATGATCCCAATCTAATCTCTTTAAACCTTGGAAGTTTGCAACAAGCAAGCAGACTTCGTTACGAGACCCATATTATTATATCCCTTGTATTCTACAACATTGTGAATTGTTGTTTTTGTATTGTGTAAGAGGCAAGTAATGATTGATTAGTCTGGATTAAGGCCAAATCACTGCATATTATTCTTGTACATATTTGTTTTATGACCAATCATTATGATTGGTTTTATTTTTGGCTTATTGTGTTGTTACTGCATGGATAAACATTGAACATAAGTTCATTTGAATATTCAGCAAGATTGGGTATGTTGTTATGATTCGAAAAATACGGACTAATTTATTTCCCATAATGGTCATATTGGTTTATGTATATTAATCGGCTGCTTGTTCCAGACTTCAAGGTTTAGAGTATATACAATTGTGTATTGTTGTTTTGTGACACTGAAATATATTTGAAATTAATTTAAATCAATACCTACTTAGCACATTGAGTTGTATGAAACACGAAGGGCCGAACTATACTCGGACTCAAAACAACTTTTTTTTTGCTACCAAACAGTAGGTTGTGACTTCACCAAATAAATCTGATCGAATAAAAAGCATAGACCGGTAATGAACATTTGAATTTTGATGCTGGTTCAATGACTTTACCTTAATTCAGTTCAACACATGTGCAATTTTGGGCGAAGTTTAATCTCTTTTAATTGGGGTTTGAACAGCATGGTGTTGACTGTTGAGGTTATGTTATTAAGAGTCGCACGTCAGTTTAAGTCATGATCAAATGTTTGATAGTGAAAAATTTGTGTGAAGCCCAGGTATAGTTTCGGCCTTAAGGCTCTGTCACACAAATCAGAGCTTCGTTTAGCAATAAAAGCAGTGGCTAAATGCAGTGGAGCCACACATTTAAAATCATGGTGCAATTTAGACATACGCACACATCTGATGCGAACTGCTCTACATGATTTGCAATATTTTTTGTGTGAATAGGGATATATTTTTTTTCCAATAACTGTGTTTTTTGGGGAGGGGGAATTAGTTGATCTTATTCTTGGTTTAAACAGTGTATCCTCTTTGTGAAAATAAAAGATACGATTTATTGCTTTTCCTCTCACATGTCATCTTATGGACAGGTGTACATTATTTTTCACATTATTAGGTGATATATGCACAGCCAACTGGTCGTCTACTAATTTCAATTTCAATACCAAAATCTGAGCTTTAATTCTCCAATTATTCGTCATACGTATTTTCTCTCTTTCTTACAGGGCATCCTGAGTTTGTTTCCGTACTTATCAGAGCGCAAAGTATCGATCACCAGGGAGGATGTGATTGTACTGCTGACACAAGAGAATCCATTCTACTCCAAATTTACCCAGGAAACAAGACAACAAATTGATGGAATATGTAAGTCAAAAATTCATGGAAATAAGCCTGTTTTTTCATCATGGTAATCAGAGTTTATGCTGCAGAATTGTTCACTGAATTTATTTTGCCACTTTTGAAAAATGCATATTAGCAGGGTTAACATTTCTTCAAAGAGTCAAACTGTATATTTTGTCAATGATGTTTTTTGTCTCATCTGTCATTTTACCTTCACTTTGTAAGGCTTGGCGTCCAGAGACATTCGCTCGGCCGAGTGACATTCTCTCTTGATATTTGTTCTGACTTATTTGCTAAAACAGAGATCATTGCCCCAACATCATTTGAATTGATGAAAGCGAATGTCACTTGCGCATGTCAATAGCGCATGTTTGAGTGATATGAATATTGAATAAACAAACCTAAGAATATTCAATCTGAAGTGTAGCGAATGTCGTGAAATTTGTTAAGCAAATGTTGCTTCCCGTTGGAGTGAAGTTTTCTTGGTAGTTAGCGAATGTCACTTGGGCGAGTGAATGTCTTTGGAAGCCAAGCCTTAATACTATGTCCCATACTTATAACCATGAGGTTCAATTTTTGTTCTTTTTTCATGCAGCCCAAGGAAGCCTGGTGTACATCTATGATCCCAAGAAAAGGTGAGAGTATATCTTTGGAAATTATCGTAAATGTATTTGATGATATTAGTCACTTTAGCTCAATCAGTGAGTGGCTGGCTTGCAGTGCAGAAGGTCCCGAGTTAATCCCCTTCCATCCCCATCGTCCCCATCAACCGTAGATTGCTGAAGTTATTTGTGATTGCATTCCTTACTCATGGAACTAACTGGTAATTTCTTGTACTAGACTCAGTGATCTGATCCTTGCTGTGATGGTGTTAGTATGGATATATCAAGGGTCAGTGTCCTTTGAGGTTCAACAGGACCTAGAATAATGCTAACAGTGAATGGACCTTACCTGGGCCCCTACTTGGGCTGTATCGTAGTGGTCAGCGACTACAGTCTGCTCAGGCCACATCAGCAAGGCATAGCATAGTGCCTTATAAATCCAATATATATTTTTATGCTAAACTAAATGTTGCATCTAATGAATGCTTCTGATATTTTAAATTGTTTTAAGCAAAATCTGCATATTTTTCAAGAAATAGTATATACATTTTGTTGTTAAAAGTTTCATCAGGGTAGTTGAATGATGATCAGTCAGATAAAGAACTCTAAGACACCTCAGGTACTCATAATTTGAGTTGTGACCTTTCAAGATGCTATTGGTTGGTCTCTTTATCACATATGATGGTTTCTGTGATAACATTTAGTTCCAGTGTGCTATGATTGATTTATATGAAAGCAGCCATCTGAATATACCCTCAGCTTTTTATCCCCTGGCTTGTTATCCTCTGGCTTGTAGATGTGGGGTTATGGCATAGTAGTGTTGTGAAAAAGATTGACATTTGCCACTAACTTCTGCATACTTTGATGGATTTCGACCAAACTTGGGTCATGGGTGCAGCATGGAAACCCGAATTGTGGGTGTATGAGGTCAAGTTGCAAAATAGGCTGAAATTGTCAATAACAACCCTCATATATTAATGTGGTGAAAGGTCACATACCAAGGTCAAAGGTCATATGAGGTCAAGTTGTAAAATAGGCTGAAAATGTCAATTTGGCCCTAATTTAAAAGTTAAAGTCCGAATGGAACCAAATTTAAGTTTTGGATATAATAAGAATCCTCATATGTTGATGAGGTCAAAGGTCACATAACAAAGGTCAAATGAGGTCAAGTTGTAAGCCAGGCTGAAAATCATAAAAAAGTTTACATTTTTTGGGATCACTTCGGCCAGGGGGATGGCATGGTTCCGAGAACCAGTATTTTGTTTGAGCTTGCCAGTAGATAGATATCAAAATTCAAACGGTACAACTTTGGTCAACTTAAAGTAAGTGAAGAAAAGCATGACTGTCACAGCATACTCATGTCATCAGCTGCAAGATTCTGTTTGCGTGTTCAATTAAATTAAAAATGCAGTGGTTGTTAGCAGTGATAATGTTCATAAATACTTCTGATTTTCAGGTATAAATTCAGCTTTAATCCATAAAGTAGAAGTAGAGTAAAAGCATTTTGTTAACTATCTTTATAAAAACTTGGTCTAAATCTCTTTTACATATTTGCCTTAAGAAGTCCCAAGATTTAATCCAAGACTTGTTTTGTTCTGTTTTGTCTCTTTTTATAGTGATGAGAATTCAACTGATGTTGAAGTCATCATTTGTGGCTGGAAAGGCAAAACATCCTGCAGGTCTTTCGTCGCAAAAGGAGATCGTCATCACATCTTGCGAATGTGCGGGGTAGCTGATACCGGGATATACCCTGAAAAGCTAGAAAGTGCCACGAAAGTTGATGATGGCGCTGGTGGCTCAAAGGACGGTGGCGCTGATGCGGCGGAAGGAATCGGTGGAAGTGGAGATGCGGAAATGGTGAAAGGAATTGATGGAAGTGGAGAAGCGGAAATGGCGGAAGGAATTGATGGAAGTGGAGAATCAGAGAAAGTGGAATGCCCTGATGGAACCAATGGAGATGCAGACATGGTGGCTTGTGATAGCACTTGTTCCAAAGATGCAAAAACTGATCAAATAAAAGAGGAGGCCAAGGGGACTAAGGATGTTAGCCCTGAAGAAAATATGGAACAAACAATCTCCTCTACGCAGTGCACTGATGATGCCTCTGCCCAAGTTGATAGGACTTGTGGTGAAGAGACTGTGTCTAAGGCAGAGACTACTTAAGCTTTGACCAAATAAGTGTTGGAAGGGAAACCCTCATCTGTATAGGTGGAATGCCTGTTTTGAGTTCAAAACAAAAAGAAAATGAAGGAAAAGTCAGTGTTTATTTATCATGAATTTCCCAACACAACCATTTTTGTAAGGAAATCATGAATTGAAGAATTTTGTCACATAAGGCCAACATAATTAAAAATTGTTTGTCTCAATTAATGCTACCGCGGCATATATAAAAAACGTGCGCATTTACGATTATTTTCTTCTGTATGTGAAATTTGTCATCATATATTTATGAAAAATTCTTCTGTTGATTAAGTTAGAAAAGAGGTGAGGTTGTTTTTACATCGGATTCATGAATTGCACCTTAAATTAGAAAATACAATAATATTTGTTTCTAACTTTTATTGTATCATGAGATAACATATTATCTTGATAAATTAGAAATAATACACTCCCGGTCAAAAGTGTTTGTGCACGCTATAATACGGGCAAAAACGTAATTATTATATCAAACGACCAAGACTCTAAAAAATTCAAATTTTTTATATGTGCCTTATGTAACCAATATAAATAATCTATGTTTCCTCTGATATTCGAATTTCCATAACCATAAAAATGGTCGATTTCCTGAACCATATACAAATATACCACACACACACACTTTTTGATAAGTACCTTTGTAGTTTATTGTTCAATGCTTGTTATCACCGTGTAGCCGTAAAGAACATTTTCAGGTTATAAGTTTTCCAACAAATATGCAGTTATGTATTTAAACTCCGTTTTTTATGTGCAGAAGAAAGTATACAGTGTGTTTAGCACGCCATATTTTCAAATGCGGTAAATGCAATTCTTGTTGAGTTTTTTAGATCTATGTACTAAAATATTAATCCGAAAAAATGTGACGCAAATGATGAACGGTTCTCGAGATATGGCTGGTTAAAGGTTTTGTGCGCAAACACTTTTGACCGGGAGTGTATGACTATCTCAAGATAATTCAATTGTCTATTGAATAAATAGAATTTTTTAGTTTCAGTGAAATGTTATTTAAGATGATTACTTTAAAGAAGTTTAACTAAAAAATACATATATTTGGGGTTGACTACTGAAAAAAAAAGAATTTATCAGAAATATTTTGAGAAATATTGCATTTTGTTTCAGATTTGAAATTTGTGTTAGACTAGGGCATTGTTTGGGTGACAGCATGTTGGACTAAAATCTCTGACAAAATTCCTCTCACGAAATTGATCACATGACCACAAATTGCAAGGTACCATTTGCATTTTTAAACAATAAGGCCTGCAAGAATTATCATTGAAAACCCCTGCCTTAAAGGTGTGTATTCCAATCACTTGTCACTTACAAAATCAAATTGGAGATTTTGATACTACATGAAAGCGCATATTTTTCTCATAACCCCTGTAAATTTTCATGCCCATATTATGTTTCATTGAAGAGATATGGTCAAAAAAGAGGAATATTTTGTCAACAAAAATAAATATCCTATATGTTTCTATGGGCTACTCTCAGACACATTTTTGCCTGTTTTGGCTCAAGGTATACAAATGAAACTTTACAATTGCTTTATGTAGGTGATGACCCTTCATCCAAATATGGAAAAAATGCATATTAATTTTTTCACCAGATCGGATTACCTACCTTGGACGAGTTTAGCATCATCCCAAACTTTTCCCCAAGCATTTTGAGTTTTTTGAATCATTATATATATTAGTGGTAATAATGACAGCATGGAAAGTTTTATTGTCAAACTAAAACTCTACATATCAATAAATTTAGATATTCTTTTAATTTTAATTATTTTTGTCGACAACACAAATACTGCCCCCTATAGTTGAATTTTCGGCTTTTCAGGAGATCTAATGCAAACCCCAAATTTCTTTTGATTAATCTGCAATCAATGATGTGAAAGGAATATTTTACAAACAATAGCATCAATAAATATGTTTAGAAAATAGCCTCATACCCATAATCAACAAACAAAATTAAATGCAAATTTTTGACTTTTTTGAAAGGTTTTGATCAAAATTTTCCTGATATCTGGTAATTGACTGTTATTTTCTAACATATGAAGTGTAAATCATCCACAGAAAACAAATCACAATTTTGCTCTATGGCGATGCCCCTTTAAAAGTTTTACAAGTAATGAGATATTTGACTATGGATGTGTTAATTCTTACCCATATACCGACTCAAAAATTCACTATTTATGGAAAAAACAGCGTCAACTGTGGAAAGTAAATGTTCTATGGTGCCTAATTATTTGATGAGGTCAGTTTCATTAATCCCCTGGTTTTGAAAAACAGACGGGGCATAATTGGTTGTTGTGCGTTGTCGGTTGTGAATAGTTTGCCTGGAACCTCAAAATTTGTGCAACATGGAAACCCTAATTTGTTGAAGATGTCAAAGGTCACATAACAAGAGCAAAAGTCATATAATAATTAATTCAAAGTATAAAATGGGCTGAAATTAAAAGTTATGTTCAGAGAATTTAATTGTTTTTTCAAACATTTTGGTTTTGACTAGTATAGATAGGCTATAATTAGGCATGACTGAAGAAGACAGCTCCTAGCTGAGAATTATTTACGTCTTAAAGTGCCCCAAACATTTTAAGCAGAAGTTAGCAACGCTTTGTGAATACTACTAATACATAGTCAAGTAAAGCCAATGGTCCCTGTACGAATAGACTCCTTCATGGGGTATGCATTTCATGCAAGTACTGTGTATCATTGATTGATTGATATGCTGAAAATGCTTCTTGTTATATTGTTTAACCAAATCAGAGGATCCCCTTCCCCCACTGAGCACACCACAAATAGATCATATGATCAGGGCAGTCTATTGTTGTAACTTTGTTTAAATAGACATGGATCCATTTCACCCTTAATTTCATTCCAGTTGAGCTAACAATGTCTGTGACTTTCAGTGTTTGTATTCACGCATGTTTGTGGATAGCCAGGAGGCATCAAGGGACTTGCCTAGATTTGACTGAAAATCAAAAACAATTTAAAATAAAATCAAAAACAATTTAAAAATCCACAAGAAATATTAAGTGCCAGATAGACTTTATCATTTTTACCAATTGTAAAATCCAGACAACTGAATGCATACTGACCTTGAGGTTCCAAACAATATTATCGATTATCGATGGGAATAATCCGTTAAATTAAAACGATTAAAATTAAGATTATTATTACAATGTATTATTATTACAAAGCATTTATAAAGCGCTTTACAAAGAACACAGCGCTGAAACATATATACATGAAAAAAACAGTATGAAAAACAACATTATGCTGAAAAGAGGTGGGTTTTAAGTGCACGTCTGAAAGCAGGCAATGATACAGACTCTTTTCAGATTAGAGGGAAGCTTATTCCACATATAGTGGCAAATTAAATATTAGAGAAATATGAAGCAGTGAGCAAATCTTTTCTTCAAAATAAAATCCACAGTACAGGTCAAGGACAGATTTCAGATTATACGAAAAGACCAAGGTAATTATGTTAAACAACGATTACCAAAGTCAGAAAGTGATGTACTATGAATTATGAAAATTCTACACTGAAAACATCATGCAGAGTGTTTTTTTCATAATTCATAAAAAAATGTTGTAAATGTCTTTGAAATGTTGAAAAACAATTGTTGGTATTTAAAAAATAGTTTCCATCTCTAAATATTCAATTTGTAAT
>JXSR01S011696.1:10790-22204 GCA_000969725.1 Ophiothrix spiculata
AAAAAGGGAACTAGTCTACTAATAGAGTAATTTTTAATCTACCTTTAAGATTGAAATATTTACTCTTTTAAAGGATTAAACAATTTAATCAATAAAAGAGTAATCCTATCTTGCAATATTGATTAAAAATTACTCGGAAAACGACTAGTTCCCTTTTTACTACCGTATTGATTAAAATTTTGCTCTACGTTGAGCAATTATTTTTTGCTGTGTATGCGGTTTACCAATGTTTAACTTCAGGACCTGCTGAGGAGCACATCTCTCATTAATCGACGTTTATGAAATATTATCAGCAAGCAGACAGCCAAAATCATCCGTTTTTAACTATATTTTCCTTTACCTTCTACCTATCATTTCTTTTTCTTTTTTCAGATCACACACTGGCAGAGTCCACATATGCATGCGTATTTTCCAGCCCTCAACTCCTATCCGTCATTATTGGGCGATATGTTATCAGATGCCATCAACTGTCTGGGCTTTACGTGGGTAAGCAACACAAAATATCGAGGGTTATTGGGCGTTATTGTCGTAATTGGGCAACAAATTTCTTAGTAAGCAACATAAAATATCGAGGGTTATTGGGCGTTATTGTCGTTATTGGGCGACATGTTATCAGATGCCATCAACTGTCTGAGCTTTACGTGGGTAAGCAACAAAAAATATCGAGGGTTATTGGGCGTTATTGTCGTTATTGGGCGACATGTTATCAGATGCCATCAACTGTCTGGGCTTTACGTGGGTAAGCAACAAAAAATATCGAGGGTTATTGGGCGTTATTGTCGTTATTGGGCGACATGTTATCAGATGCCATCAACTGTCTGGGCTTTACGTGGGTAAGCAACAAAAAATATCAAGGGTTATTGGGCGTTATTGGGCAACAAATTTCTTAGTAAGCAACAATAAATATCGAGGGTTATTGGGCGTTAATTGTCGTTATTGGGCGACATGTTATCAGATGCCATCAACTGTCTGGGCCTTACGTGAGTAAGCAACAAAAAATATCGAGGGTTATTGGGCGTTATTGTCGTTATTGGGCAACACATTTCTTAGTAAGCAACATAAAATATCGAGGGTTATTGGGCGTTATTGTCGTTATTGGGCGACATGTTATCAGATGCCATCAACTGTCTGGGCTTTACGTGGGTAAGCAACAAAAAATATCGAGGGTTATTGGGCGTTATTGTCATTATTGGGCGACATGTTATCAGATGCCATCAACTGTCTGGGCTTTACGTGGGTAAGCAACACAAAATATCGAGGGTTGAGTACCACAAGTCCTTATCTGCCTGACAACAAATTATTCCAAAGTCAAAGATTTCAAGAAAATAGAATATTCCCCATCAAAGACAGACTAAAGTAAGATAAGATCTGCTAGCGCCTCTACAAATTGTGTTATGGTAATAGTGATTTGAAGCGAAAGGCGTCGATTTTCATAAAAGAAATGTTTTTCTATATCCGCTTCATAACGAAGTTAAGTTATTCTATTTTGTATGTCTTATGTAAGTTTGAGATCAAAACCCTATGCTTTGATAAACGGTTCAACTCAACATCTTATTTTTTCAAATCAGTTTTGTTAACAGTGCTAATCATACCAGTTGTTTGTTGTCTTTTCTAATGATCAACAGAACAGCCTTTAAAACATTACCTAATATTTATTGTCCCTGGTTCTAATTTAAATTGGTACTTCAATGTTTTCAAGGCTACCACCGTTTATATTTAATAACATAACACAAGATGTTCATCTTCACTAATAAATTTGATCTTTGAACATAAGAAAATAATTCAAGGTTATTTTTACAAAGTATCAAAATGTAGAAATCAACATGTGTTTCACGAAAAATAAAGACTTGTTATCATAGTTTATGCAATGTTGAAATTACAGAATAATTGTGCAAAACATGGTATGATTTATATTTGTCTTATTAACCAGTGTTTTACTATATCCAGCATGTTACGAGTGATGTTCAATAAGTTTGTATCCTTGGGCAGAAGGAGATGAGTTATGCAATTTTGATCATTATGCTATGCAGTTAACTTAATTACCTGATATTTAGAAAGTTTCAAGTAAATATCTGCCTTTGTTTTTTATTTTACAGAAACCAAGAACTCCCGTATCCATCTCCTCACTCACATTTTTGAAATCTGCAGCCCAATTCTGTCCATGCTATCTTTACGTGAACTTTTTCAAATGTTGACACCTAGCTGTGTTGAATTTGTTGAGTGTACCGCGCGCTAGGAGTGAGATTGTTTTAAAAAGTCAATGCATGTCAGTTAAGTTAAAATTGTTATTTCTTTAGTTTTCGAGATAAAAATAAGCTCTCATAAACCTTTAACTATCAATTTTGTAAGTTCCTGTAAAATAAAAGTGAAAGCAGATATTTACTTTAAACTTTCCAGGTGTTTATCAATTAAGTTGAACAACTTACTGTATCCTTCTCCTTCAGACCATGACTTTATTGAACACTCCTCGCATTTCTTAAAATGTGCTCAACATGAGCTGATTTTTGTCAAATCTGTCAATTACAGGCCTCAAGTCCAGCTTGTACAGAACTAGAGATGGTTGTCACAGACTGGCTAGGTAAGTCTTATTGGTGCAAAATCAACATACAATATAAATGATTTTTGGTACTCGTCATCATCATGCTCAAATTTTGAAGGTTGTGTTTTTTGACGAGACATTATGTTGAGAGGATGCGCCGTAACGAAAATTGTGAAACATACATTATATTTGAAATGCATATGTCCGATTTATGAATATAATTTTCAGTTTCCAATAAAATATCACTCAAAGAGCTTCCAGTAGAAATTAAGGCACCAAAACTGTTGTCATTACATGAGCAGTTAGTAAAAGTAAATACCATAATCAGGCTAAAATTTACACTATTTAAATGATATCTTCAACCCTAGCATGTGAAATGTGTCAGTTTTTAGCCTTGACGGAATCATTGATATTGTGGACATTTCCTAGAAGAAGGGTGGGACTACTTCTCAATAGATATTCTATTATATGCGGAACGTTCAACACACCCCTATTTACTACCAAGTAACAATGAAAAAGCAAAACATATTGTGACTCAGTCAAAAAAATCATAACAAAAATTCCCTTTAAAAGAAACCAGCCCAAGTATTAATGATAGCATGCACTCTTAAAAAGCCAGGATCAAAAATGAGCTTATCCTGATTCCGGATCAAAAATATGATCCCAATCTCGTAAAAGAATCAATTTGATCCGAAAAAGATCAGATGTTGTCCATTTCCGGATCATGTTTTGATCCGGAATCAGGATAAGCTCATATTTGATCCTGGCTTTCTAAGAGTGTGCACACTGATGAAATTCATTATATGACACAATTTTAGCATATAAAGATTTAAATTTTTAAAAACACATTTAAATTACACTTTACTGGTTTATTGTTTACCAGGCAAGAGAATAGTTCTTAAAATGCACATTATGGTTTACTTGTAGGTGACATGTGTACTACTAGTACTAGTACTAGTACTATAGAATCTGTAAATTGTAATGATTACTATATAGATTATGACAAATACAAATAAAACATTGATCTTATTTTCCTTGATATATGAAACTCACCAATTTGGCACATTGCAATTTTTGAACAAACAAATAATTGAAAATAGTTTTAAGACATTCTATCCATAAAATGATTCTGATATGTTCAAACATGAGTCAAAAGACCTCCAAAATTTTCGGAACCAAATTTAGTCCTAAGGGGCTGGAGGCTGAGAGAAATTGTTTCAAATCTCCAGTTAATATCTTTTGAAAGTGCAATGATCGTTTATGAATGGAAAAATGTTTTATAACCATATTGCTTTTTGCAGGTGTTTTTAAGTCTCAATTACCTATTATTGAGTAATGCGTTGGTCAGTGTTTGATTATAAGTACAAATAATTACAAGATCAAAGCCCCTTACAACACATTTTAGTAGAAGATTTAGAAATATGAAACTGTCTTATGACAGAAAGGCGGAAGGTAGGTAAAGTACAAAAGGTCATCAAGTATGATTAACAGTTCGTAATGCATTAGCCTCGATTCGAGGCTGACTTGGCTGGAGACAGTAAAATATTTTATGTTTGTTTGTTTTTTCTTTCTATTTTCTGATGTTATGAGCATGACCTACCTCTCTTGTGTGAATTTATCTATTTTCAATATGCCCCATTTTTTGTCTGTCTTATTAATCTAAAAAAGAACTCCTGCAAATTACATTTTGAAATAACCCTAAGACAGCTCATCTACCTGTTTGCTGTACAGCAAATACCCCAAAACATTATGTCCAACCACCTATAGATAAAAGCACAGATTCTGAAACTCCTGTGATAAAAGCCACTGCCTATTTATCTTTCAAGCCATAATTTTATAAAATACCACATTTCTGGCCCAGAGCTGAAAATAGTGTTGGAAAACTGTTTTAATTGCCCTTACTCCCTGGCTCTTCTAAATTTTATCTTATCCTCCCTATGAATGTTGATAATTCTTTCTATAAAGCAATTCAGCCTCGAACATTTTGTTATTACATCTGTCATCAAGCCAACCTACTGCCATGTGTTTGATATGGTGCTTCTACGGCCAACCGTAGCTAGAAAAAAATTGGAGTATAAACAAGGAATTAGAATTCAGAATTATCATCATAGAAAAGGAATGTTACTTATCAGGGTAGTTTTTAAATCTAAATGTTGTTTTATATATACAGCTTGCAAGGGAGGTTGGTTATATTATTATATTTATACTCTCTCCAGACAAAGTAGAAAAACCAAAAGAAAATTTAAGGTCATATTTTTACCATCCCCAGACCTGTCAGCCTTGAATCAAGGCTAGTAATGCATTACGTGGGCGTTTGTAATTATAATGAACATCTACTAGAACAATTTCACAAATTACCATCCTTTGTTGCTAATAATCTTGTAATTTATCATAGCCTATCATCACCTCTTGTCATCTAATTAAGTCATTAGATAAGACAGGAAACAAAATATCTTTTGAAAGATTATTTTGTACTTCCAGAAGGTTACACTGATCATCTGATGTTGAGATGCCACGCGTTTGTGGCTTAAACGGATCATTTGCGTAAAATTGTACACCACAAGACAAAAAATTTTAAAATGAAGAAAATTAGCTGTGTTTAAGCATTGTGTTTTACTAATAAAAAAAAATACAACAATTTCGAATAACATGAATTCAAATATTTGTTATAAAAATGTAAATGAAAAAAGACATGTATATTTCAATCTTTCCTCTGTTGTTTGCAGTGATCATGCTGATTGAAGATATTACACGCGATAAGGAAGATTTTGTACGCACAAACGCTGAAAAACCACTTTCATATGATCTAAAGACAACTCATAAAGTTAACAACTATACGTTGCATGAGCCTGGTGACCACTTCAAGGAGTGTATTGCTTTCTTTAAAACTTCTTAAGCCTCTGTCACACATCACGAAACTTACGAATAACGAACTAATAACGTACACTGGTTTGGTCATTGAAATACATGTATATCGATTACCAAACAGTGTGTCACGTTATTAGCACGGTACGGTGATGTGTGACACAGCCTTTAGACTAAAGCTGTTTTAATGAACCATAAGAAGCGACTAAAATGTCAATTTTTCGACCAAAATGTCAATTTTTTGTTGCATAAGTTATATTTGTTTGCCCCTTCCCTGACACATGCCAACACACTAGTCATTATTCTTATACAAATTTCCGACAATCTGAATGAGAAAAAAATATACAGGATCAATAATAATGAGTATATTCAATATTAAACACCTGTTTCTCAGAGATTTTCGTTGAAGATGATGGTGGTCAATGATTCTTAGCGGAAGAGACAAATAGCGCACTTGCCATGCTTACGTCTAATTTTGATACAATGGATTATGTGGGCATCTGCTTATAGATTAAAAGGACGATAAGACAGACCTTTTGAGACATCGTTTACTTTTAAGTATTAAAACGCGCTTTATTCCAAGCCTTCGCCTTTCGATTAAACACAAAATCATTCAAATGTACCATAGAAAGTAAGAAATCCCCGTCCTCATTAGAGATTTTGTGTAAGATGTGTTGGAATATCCACTTCCGTTTTTGTTCTGGGCTAAATAGATTTCACGTATAGTTTTAATTCGCGTTAAGGATTTTAATGATTCTGATTTTTAAGCAAATTTCAAAGGTTTCGTTTCTGTTAATATATAATTTTTCTGCACTCTTTCCTTTTTTGCTGCCCGGTAAGTTGAACTGTCGATGTGATTATCTTCCAAACTCAACTCGATCCTGCTCTGAAAAACAATCACGTTTTTCCATCGAAAATTTCCTGGTAGTTTTTAAATTCCTTTATTTTGTTTGTGTTAGTTTTTTCTGCGCTCATTCAGTATATGATATAAAACCTCAAAAGAAGTGTACAGCTTAAGGGAAGCATCATTAGTGATTTCCTGGGGTAGCAGGAAGTTTTTGGGAAAAAATCCGCCTTCATATGCAGAAGAAAATAAAACTTTTCCCCTGAACATGGAATAGGGGAAAAGCAGTAATTTCTAGAAAAAACATCGCTCCCGAAAGGGGGAACGAAAAATATCCGCTTCCATAGGCAGAAGAAAATAAAATTACCACCGAACAAGGAATACGGGGAAAAAGCAGTAATTTCTAGAAAAAACATCGCTCCGAACGGGGCAAGAAAAAAATCACCCCAAACCCAACGTCTTGCCCCCTGAAATCTAATGATGCACCCCTTAGATTTTACTCGGAGATTACCTTTTACTAACTTATGAAATAAAGGAATTGAGGACCCTAGAACCAGAAGAGGGTTAAGTCACATTGAGTACAAACTGAGAAAATGGCACAAACAACATATCATTTGTGTTGTCTTGAATGGTATTGTTGTATCTCGCAGTGACTCTTACACATGCTTCGATCATCAAATTACTACACAACTTGTTCAGAATGTAGACATGAGAATTCTGTAGCATGAAATTGACACAACTCAATTTTCAAGATTTTGTGACTTAACCCCCTTTTAGTTCTAAGATAGGGTCCTAAATTGTTGCACGTTAACACAATCCAAGTAGTTTTTACAAATGCCATATAATTTGATACAAATAGACAGTACAAAATCGAGAAACAAACAGTTGAAAGAATGTAAACTAAGATAACTGAAAAACCAACAAATTTCGCTTGGAAATAAGAGTTTAGCAAAAGAAACACTCTAAAATACAGACCTATTGGGACAAAAGTATGTAACATAATCGATGCATATACCACGGTGGGTGTTTAGTGAAAATAAATACTAGCACAACTGTCAAAATCAGATACATCATGTTCTATTTTCTGTTCTACTCTACGATTAATATTACTTGCCTATATTCCAAAGTACATTTGAAAACTGATACGCGGTACTTTTGGAATTGGAATGACACTTTTTGTATTTAAAGTAATGATAAGTCTGTGTAATTGTAATCTGTAAACTTACAAAAAAAAGTTGTTTTTTCTGTTGTAAGATAGCTTTCCCAGTTCACGCATTATAGCATTATTCATTAAAATGACACGTTTCTTTTCTTTTTCTTTTTTCTAACTGTCAAAATATTTATTTAAGATTAATTACCTTTAAAACAAATCAAATGTAACCTAATACTAATTATAAATCTGTTTGTTTTGAAATATTTTCAGGCAGAATGTTGGATTTACCCAGCTTCTTCTTACACAGGACTAAAAATAGTAAAGGCGGCGGAGTTTTACAGGTGAGATATCTTGATTAAGGCTACTGTTCCCCGAGAATATCTTGACGGGAGTATTTCTACAATCCCATCAATACATACATGAAACGGTATAAAAAAAATTGGCATACTTGAGGAGTATATAGAGAATATAAATCGGTCTTGACTTTTGTTTACACAGAATCCTATTTAAAAATGGCGATTAGATTAATTTTAAAAATGGTTGGCATCTTAAAGGTGCAATTCATGATTTTGAAGTGACAAAAACCTCGCCTCTTTTCTAGTTAAATAAAAAGAAGAGTACAATATAAATATGTACTGAAAATTTCACTTGATTCCAACCATTCTTTTCTAAGTTACAAGCTTTTTAATATTTTGAAAATCCTCATAGGCTACTGTGTTGTTATTACAATAATTAGAAAATGACACATTTTCTCACTTTTCTCAAAAATGCAAGCACATATGAAAGAATGGTTTGGGGGTCGTAACATTATACCAGTTGAGGATTCTTATAAGCTAAATGAACTCAATTTTGATAGAGGTGACCTTGAGGGTGAAAAGTGGATCATGAATTGCCCCTTTAACGTCGTTTGGTTAAAACGCTCCAAATTTTGTGAAGTTTGAATCATCCGAGCTTAATCTAATCTCACCAGTATATGGTCGAGTTACGCATTTTGGAATTACAATACGGATTTACAAATGATAATTTAGACTTAAAATGTTAGCAACAGCAGTTTTTCGTTAACATTTCTCGGCTATAAAACTTACTGTACTGCAAAAACTTGTTGTTTCTATAGAGTATTTTATGTTACGGGTTGGCGAAGCGGTAGTTCCCTCGCCTTGTATACCAATGAGGTCCTGGGTTCGAGCCCGGCGCGTCCGGCGCTTTATGTGCATTTGGGTTTCAGTCCATGCTCGCTTCCGCAGGTTTTTCTCCGTGTACTCCGGTCTGCCTCCTGCATTCAAAACTGAATTAAAAAAACATCTTGGAGCCCTGTATGTTGAAGATAAGCTTCCTTTAGCTTACTTGGTACCAAATCTAGCTTAAAAATGTTTTGCAAGTTGGGTTTCCATGGCGAAAGCCTGAACAAGGTGATGTTACCGTTGCTGTAGTAGCATTGGAAGTCTGATTTATAATTTGTCATTCCTTAATAAGTATTTGTACTGCAATCTGGCAATATCTGGACAAAATAAGATGATCCAAAACTGTTGACGCCATTTTAAAGATGTTTCTGTAAATGAAATCAATAGTCAAGGTCAATGTATATACCCCTTATAGATGCCAAAACTTGTGATAGTTCCCCATGTGTGCAAAATCTCGCAGTGGATATGACATTCAAACATCTCGTTGGAACTGCAGCCTTAAGGCTGCGTTCTTTTTTCAGTGAGCATAAATACCTGCCACGATATTCTCGAGGAAAAGTGAACTTAAGGGTAGCCTCCGAGAAGCAGCTACTTATGGCTGAGTTAAAACAATTTATTTAATATAATAGGCCTAGTGACAATCAAAAAACGTTTACCCCCATTTCATGTTTTCTATTTTCACTTTTTTCTAGAAAAATTATTGTAGAATCTAAATCTAATTTTGAAATGTTGCAAAGACAGGATGTAGGCTATTATCATAAATGAATCTGAATCTGAAATCTGAATCTGACAAATCTGAATCTGAATCTGAAATCTGAATCTATCTTGCAGAATGGCGATCTTTCTATTGTAAAAATTTTTTTAATGATACATTTACATGATTGTAACGTTATTTCCATAGTACATGTCTTACAAAAGACTCGCCAAAATGTTTGCCACTCAAACACAGCCAAATTTGACATACCGGAACCATCTCATACAATTTTCAATAACTTAAATAAGGAAAACAATACTACACTGACCAAATTTTACACTACAACCTCTACTTCTAGTATTATTGTTGGTTGCTTTCATACATGTTTTTTTTTTCTTTTTCAAACTAATTTCCACCAACGTGATCGGGAATGTTGTCATACGAACAAATATAGATAACATTAACAATTTATACGTAACCTAAGCAAGACCAATATCATAAAGCACATTTAAAAGAAAGTTGCATTATTCAAAGACGCACTGTATGAATTTGAAATAAGAAATCATATTTTTCGTCCTCTTGATCATAATAATCATGGAAAACAAAATGCATTTATACAACTCCATCTAAATTATTGATGATTCAGACCCGGGGGGGGGGGGGGGGTACTTACATTGACAAGGTATACGTATATGTGCCTGCCTTTTGGGGTGATTTTTCCATGATTTTGGTATATCAAGGGGGTGTTTTTCATTTCAGATGAAAGCACCCAATTTTCATAAATTGGGTGCTTTTGGGAGAATTTGCAAAAAAAAAGCACCCAATTTGAGTAAAATTGGGTGCTTTTCCATTAAAATTGGAATACTGATGGGTGGGTTTTTGACCCCAAAATAGGTAATGAGATGGTCAGTTTTTTGGTGTCCGGCAGGCACATACCCGTGCAATTTTTTTTAAAGACCCCACCCCGGGATTCAGACGCACATTCATAACATGACCTACAAAGTCTCGTCACCGCATAAAAACATTGATAGAGTCGGCTTGTTGTTTTGAAACAAACTAAATGTCAATAACTTGATACGTGCCTTGCAAGAAGTTGTAACATATCTGTTTTGTTGTGAGCAAAAAAGTGAATCTTAACTCTATCAAAAAATGGTAATAACCACTCACAAAATTGTCCAATATGTTTGACTTCACTATAACAGAATCACAGAAAGTCATATTCAAAAAGGGTGAAAAAATACTAATACTAAGAGTAAAAAAATGATTGTCCTTATTCAGCACTTTAAAAAGTAGACATTCACTTAAGTGTTAAACTTCTTCATTTCTGTATTGTGGCCTTCGCAGGCAACATGAACCAAATTAAACTTCAACCTTGGTTCTAAGACAATGAAGCTGTTTAACTTCTTCTAAGGGCAAAATACTAAGGATCCTTGTTTATTTGATTTTCTAACCTTTTGAAATCTAATCAGATAACGTGTGCGACGATGTCCATAATAGCTAGGTTGCGCAAAGTGTCGTTCGGTCAAACCGAACGTAAATTCTTTTGTTATTCATGAGTTACCCATGCGAATATTCACGAATAACAAAATATTATGAGGCTGTTTTCCGTTCGGTTTGACCGAACGACAGTTTGCGCAACCAAGCTATTAATGAAATATAAACCAATTTACAATATGGTGTCAAATGAGTGACAGGAATTGCATAATATTATTTTTCCAGTCGTTCTCAATTAATTAATTATTTCTATGGTAATTAAAGTTACTACGTTTAAATATATTGATTGTAAAATCTTATGAATTTGTTATTACCTAAATAGTCATCACAATTACACAGTTCTTTAGGGTTCTAGATGCTTTTAAACACAAAATATCAGTTGTGTAAAATTCATAATAATTGACGAAAGCTTTAATTCCAGGTGCTATATAATATGTGACCCGTCATATCGAAAGGTACCTTAAGGTCGGCAAAATCAAAATTTATTTTTTTGTCTTATCTGAAGCTGAGATTTTAAGCTTTAAAATGACACCTTGATTTTGGTTATTGGATGTTCGGTTGCGAAGTTACACCCAAATTGGTAAAAGGTATCGGGCTGATTCGGAAAACTATAGTTCTGAGAAAATCGAGTTTAAAGTTTTTGT
>JXSR01S011697.1:0-20348 GCA_000969725.1 Ophiothrix spiculata
CACACGTAATTTAAAAATCTGTCACAAAAATGGACCAAAATGACAATTGCTTATTTATCAGATGCATAAACTATCTGACAAAACGGTGAGTGATTATAAAATAAAACATGACACAACATTATCCATGCATGAGTTTTTATTCTATTGTCTAATCACAGGATGCATCCCCATAATCAACTGGTTACTGGCAGGTTACTGGTGCATATAAATTATTTCTTTCTGGATCTATAGTCATTATAATAGGGATGGTTTTATTTTGGTTTGCCATTCGTAACTGTAAGATAATCCTGTGGTAGTCCTTTATGACAGGACTAAATTGGAATCAAGGTGCCCCGTCTAGTCGGGGTACCAGTGAAAAGCAATTACGTCTTGGCTATGTCCAAAATAAATCCTAATGCACACTTTATGTTACATTTTCAGTTATTTTCCAGGGAAGGGGCGCAAAAGATATTGGCAAATATCATCTGCATTCTGTTTTTTCAGCAAATCTCACACCCAGCTCCGGCCCGCTTTATCACTTCTGTACACATTCAATGATTTCGTTTCAACATAATTTTACGCAAAATGTCACAAGTTTTGAGTACGTAGCGTGCATTTATAAAATATCGGTAATTTATTGCAGAAATTGCCAAACTTGCTCCGAAAATTGATGAAAGAAACTCCAGGTTGATTGATTTGAGAAAATTTAGAGACGGTCCAAAACATGTATAATAGAATTTCTATAATACATTTACATGTGATCCTCATTTTCTGTTGAAATTCAAATTAACAGGTTCCTTGAGCATTGTAAACATAGGAAGACAAGAAACCTCATCTTCTAATGAAAAGCACGTATTGCACAAAGAGCCATGATTGAACAACAAAATAGATTTCTTACTTTTAAAGAGTACTTTTAAGAAAAACTCATTACTGGTGCATTACAATAGGGTGCATGCATACTTCAAAGTACTTGATCCTTCCAATGAGGCAAGCTCATAAACACTAGACGTTTGTGGGCGTAAGATAACAGATTATTGAACACAGCCCATTCCATTACCAATATCATTCATCCAAGTCTTCTACTGTTTTGTTTTTCAATGCCGAGAAACTGATGGATTGAAAACTAGGGTAAAATTATGAGGATTGAGAGACACTTTCTCAACAAGGTTATCTAATAAAGAACACAGAATGTCGGCAAATCGAATGAGAAATGTAAAAGTTTTGTAAAGGTCGTTGCTCATTTCTCAATTCGTCTAGTACATGTACTTTGCATTTCTGACCTAGATTAAATCATGAAAGTAGGAGCTAGACACTACCCCCCCTGTCATGATTATATTTACTGTTATTTTTTAGTTTCAGAAATGAGTTAGTCAAGAAACCTCATCTTCTAATGATAAGCACGTATTGCACAAAGAGCCATGATTGAACAACAAAATAGATGTCTTGCTTTCAAAGAGCACTTTTAAGAAACAAATCATTACTGGTGCATTACAATAGGGAGCATGCATACTTCATAGTACTTGATCCTTCCAATGAGACAAGTTCATAAACACTATAGTATTTTTTTAAAGTCCCGGCACCTCTTGCATAATGACACAGGGAGAGCATATTTTGATTAGATAAGGACAAGGATCCTCTCATGAATAAGTTCAATCCCTGCATGCATTGCAGTTAATGTGAAGTTTGATTTATAGGTCTATGTATTAACTGTGGGGCAACTAACTTGACTACTTGTACAGCAAAGATTATTGGTACCGTATATTATCTGTTAAGGGTACGAGGAAGCCATATGCTCAGGAAAATGTGAATCCTAACTATTTTTCAATCATGAAAAGATAAATAGTTTCCACTGCCTTTGCGGGGACTCGAACCATAGATTATGGCGGGGGTAGTCATGCATTACGAAGCGAGAGATCTACCGCTGAGCTATCAAGGTAGCGTTGAGATAGTGAACTAAAATCTAAAACATAAACATTAAAATGCCGTATTTTTCTTTTGTTTACATACAAAATGCAATTGGAATGCTCAATTTGTAAGTAAATTATGCGAATGCGTATATCAGACAAAATGTAGATAATGTAGATACTTAAAACAGGCAATTCACAGCTCAAATAGGGCAAACTCAGAGTCGTAATTCACGTCCGGATTTTCGGGCAAAACAACCCGGGTTTGTTACATTATCATTCAAAATCAACTCAGCATATTTATAAAATATTGTTTGTAATTCAATAAGAAGTATCAAGCCTACAATCTGTCAAAATTTGAAACCAGACAAATTGTTCGAACATCATGAAATTATGAGGTTTCGACGAAAAAGGGTCAACTTTTTCGAAGTAGTCTTTAGGCGTCATTTTGACCTTGATAATGGACGTGAAATTTCTAGTAAAGTTCCATGTATAAACTAGAGACTCTATTCAATATGTACGCCAAAATTGTGATATTCTGATAGGTGTAAATAGGTAAAAACTTGCAATAAACATGAAATTCAGCCGAGCGAGACGTTTTTAGGGACTGTAGCCTTAAAAGCTGTTAACAGAGTAATGAGCATGAAAGGGTTTTATATGGTTCGGAGGATTTGAAAAGAATTGATATATGGATCAATGTAACGTGATCCAATATAGGCCAAACGAAAATGTCAATGTGTTGTGTACTTTTCTTTTTCTTTAACTACTTCATCATGATGGACATTTAAATGTTCCAAACAATGGTTCATTGAGGTAATGTAATTTTATAAATGTAATAAAATTCATAATCAGCGAAGGAACAATTGGAAAATGTGTTTGAAGAAGTAATCAAATGATAATAAACACGTTAAAGCTTTTGTTTCCAATCAGATAACGTATACCATGATGTTTTACTTTATGGTCTTTCTCAACACTTCAATTCTATTGGTTGTATGAATGCAAATACTTTTACCTCTTATCATGAATGGAAAGACCCATAACCTTAAATGAGGTGCCCTGGCTTAAAAAAATTATTATAGACGTTTGATAACAGATTATTGAACACGACCCATTCCATTATGCATATCATTCATCCAAGTTTTCTGCTGTGTAAGTACTGGTTGTTTTTTCAATGACCATAAACCGATTGCTTGAAAACGAGGGTAAAGTTAGAGGGGAGCGTGGCCGAGCGGTTAGAACACGGGTCTCGTAATACAGAGATTGTGGGTTCGAGCCCCGGGCCGGGCGGTTTTCGTCTCCTTGTTTCCTTGAGCAAAAAACTTTACTCTACTTGCTCCGTGGTCGGACAGTCACGTAAAGCAGTGGGTCCCCTGTACGAATATAATAAACAACATAAAATGCCACATGATACGTGATTGTGAATGTGATACTAGTAGATAAACTGTGTCTTCAATCATTTTCCATTTCGCCTTTTGCGCCGAAAGTGAAATATATTAGACAAAGGTCGTTGATCATTTCTCAATTCGCACGGTAATTTGCATTTCTGTCCTAGAATAAATCATGAAAGTAGGAGCTAGACACTAACTCTTCCTTTCATGATTATATTTACTGTTATTTTCAGTTTCAGATATGGGTTTAATGTAGATCTCTTGTGTATCAAAAACAACTGATCACTAACTTTGAAAAATAGGATATTTAAGAATGGCATTACGTTTATACAATGGAACTAAAAAGAATGAAAAGATATGCTCTTAAGATTTCAGAGATAGGCAAAACAATGGGCCACTAATATAATTATTTGGAAAATAATTTTTCTGGTTAGTTAACTACATGCAGAGGAAAATACATTGAAATAAGTTAGCACACCGGATTCATTATGTTTTACACACTCCTACAAAGTAATCATGTCTCCTCGCCAACATCTGTTTTTTTGACTTGTTGAATGTATGCTTCATTTATCGCATCCAGACAAAACATCTGTTATATATAAAATATAACAGGACTGACCATGTCCCTAAACATATATGATTATGACCGAAAGGTAGTTTGGTCCATTTTCACAGATGGACTTCACCATATATGAAGTTGAGTCCGCTCTCCATCAATCCAATCTTTTGTTTGTGCATAATTTGAGAACTGCAGTTGAAAGAGAGATTTTAAGATGTCAATAAATGATTGTTAAGTTTTTTTTATTTCTGCAATTTCCAAGATAAAAAAATCAAATCTCAGAAACCACAATCTAGCGAGTTTTTATTTTTGGCAACATTAAATCGATAGCAGATAGTTACTTGAAACTTTGAACTACATGACATAAATAAAAGCTCCGTGGCTTATCTCAAGTACTTTTTGAACACCTATGCATGACATGATTAAGTGTTTTTAACAACATTGCAAAGTATAGATATAATTTAGTTGATAAAAAATTGAACGTGCTTTATTTTAATTAAATAGATTAATGAAAATTGCCATCGGTGTTTTTCAATACATTTTGACGTTTCTTATGCTTTGAATAATCTGCACGATATTCTTCTTTAAGTACATGCCTAGTATTGTAAAACCAAAGATCTTTGGTAAAACCCAAAGCATGTGATCACCATTCTCCACAATATTTAAATTTGAAATCCCCTGAGCTATATAAACATACGAGACCAAGAAACACCATTTTCTAATGATAACACCTGAGCTAATTGAAAAAAAGAATACGGAACCTGATTTAACAAAAAAACAAAGATTTCGTTTTTCAAAAGACGCACTGCCGAAAGCAACCGGTGCATTACAATAGGGTGGAGAATGGCATGCGTGCATCAACCCTCTAATGAGACAAACACTACAAGTTCAAGTATGTGCGTAAAATAACAGGTAATTTCACAGCCCATTTCCATTACGCAAATCATTAGCCCAACGTTTCAGTTCTGTAAGTACTTTCCATTACGCAAATCATTAGTCCAACGTTTTAGTTCAGTAAGTACTGCTATTCTTATGTGGAGGAGCTGGTGACTTAAAATCAAAGATGAGATAACAAGGATTGATGGACAGTAACCCAGGCTATATAATAAACAACATAAAATGCCACATGATACGTGATTGTGAATGTGATACTAGTAGATAAACTGTGTCTTCAATCATTTTCCATTTCGCCTTTTAGATACATTTATTTACACTGCTTGCTGCTTTTTCCAAACTTTCTGATTTCAAATCTTTTCACAATAAGTTACTGAGCTTGAGAAATTATTACTAACACAAGAAAAACAATCTTCAGACGATAGATTAATACTCTTATCAACAAAACAGAATAAGAAACATGATGTTGAACAGCAAAAAGATTTCAAAGACTCGCATCTGAGAGTACTCGTGCAAAACAATAGCACAATGTGATCTCACAAAGTAGAACGAAAAAAAAAGACATAAACATATAATAGCAAACTTGATTTCAAAGAGGGTCGCCAAAAGCAACTAGTGGGTCTCAAAAGCACGGTGAATGACATGCATACTCAAGCCTACTTCACCCCTGTAAGGAGAAAAATTTATAAACACTACACGTTTTGAACACAAGATAACAGTATACCGTATTTTACCAGCCCATTTGCATTACGTAAGTCATTCACTCAAGAATTCCACTCGGTAAGAAATGTTTTTCTTATACAGATGAGTTTAACGGCATAAATTCAAAATAGAAAATGAGGATTAATAGAACCTTTTAACCCATAACTTGAACATCATGGAATGTCGGTTTGTATGTGAATGTAATAGATAAACTTCGACTTTGTTCAATTTCCGTCTTAACCTGTTATTTTTATTCCTGACCTAGATTGTATTTATTGTTTTTAGGCTTCGGAAATAAACAAATATGATGCAGATTCCTTGTCTTTCAAAAACGACTTATCACTAACTTTAGAAAATAACTTCATTCATTGATTTTATTTTCAAAGTTTCAACCTATACGCAAGTTACAATAATAACTTTTTAGAACCAATAAAAGTTATTCCGACACAATATCAAAGCTAAAAAGTAATACAAGTGTCACTTATTCAAATGTCAGATTTCAAACACGTGCATCCGAGAATACAGGGCAATACAATAAAGTAGAACGAAGAAAAAAAGACATAAACATATAATAGCAAACTTGATTTCAAATGGGACTGCCTAGAGCAACTAATATAGTATAGTGGGTTACAAAAGCATGGTGAATGACATGCATACTCAAGCCTAAGCTTCACCCCTCTAAGGAGACACATTTATAAACACTACACGTTTTGAACATAAGATAACAGTATACCGTCTTTTACCAGCCCATTTCCTTTACGTAAGTCATTCACTCAAGAATTCTCCTCTATATGAAATGTTTTTGCAATACAGATGAGTTTAATGGCATAAAGTCAAAATAAAATAATGAGGATTGATAGACACTTTTAACACATAAACATCACGTCGCGTCGTGTGTGAATGTACAGGTAGATACACTTCGACTTTGTTCAATTTCTATCTTGACCTCCATGTCCAATTTCCATATTTACATTCCTGATCTAGATCGTATTTATTGTGTATAGGCTTCAGAAATAAACGAATATGATACTCCTTGTCTATCAAATACGACTGATCACTAACTTTAATAAATAAATTGAGGGTGTTTTTTTTAAAGAAAGGTTTTTACGACGGGAATTCATAACAATGGTAGATTTTAACGGGTTCGCCGTCGGACAAGTTTTGAACTGTCAAGCTTTCGTCAGTAGTCGCCTTCGGGAAGACTCTTTTAAGAGTAACAAGAAACAAGAACGTATCCTATAAGAACAATACATTAGAGGTTAAGGGAAACCTACTTTTGTGTGAATCTGTTGGCAAGGGGCGGCCTTCAGAAAGGCTCTTTTCAGAGCCACCACAATCTCAAAGAGGTGATCTGCTTTTAGCACTGTTGGCAAGGGGCAGCCTTCATTGAATTGCTCATGCGATTCATCAGTAGGAAGTGACGGCCCACATGTCTTTATAATAATATTTGTCCTGAAGAAGTCAGAGCTACTCCTGACGGAAGCTTGACAGTTCAAAACTTGTCCGACGGCGACCCGTTAAAATATACCATTGAAATTGAGATTTTTTCAAAGTTTCAAAGTGTCACTTAAATTTAAAAATTAACTATTGATGATAATAATGATAATACTGAAAAGGAAAGACGTTTTATAAGTTAAATGCCTATGATCTAAAATAAATTAATGTTTATAATTCATACTACAATATTATTATTGTACGATTTCTTCTTTTCGTGAATTTATTGTTATTGATACAATTTGCATGGATATTTTTCTAATAAAGTGAAATATTTCATGATTAAAATTAAAAGTTGAGTGATTTGTAGGATATGGTATTGATCATTTTATTTGATTAAATAGGCTCCATACAAATGCAAATAAATGTTAGATATGTGTCACCGGAAAATATTACGATAACATCACTGCGATCAATGTTCTAGAATAATGCATGCCATTTTAACCTAATGTCTATGGATTAACCTACTAACCGAAATAGATGGTACGAGCACACCCAGATGTCACCAATATTTTAATATCCTTCAACAGCACACGCTTTGCATTAGTCTTAATATTTTGTTTCAAATTTGTAAAACACGTTGATTTGTTTTATGATAAATTTCAAGATGGAACCCAAATCGGAGACTATGCTAGCTTTCTTCTGGAATCAATTTTGTGGTAATGAGGTGTTAAATTAAAAAGAGAAGAAAAATGCAATGTACTTTTTAAGGTTTATTTGTTTGAATTTCTTCCCAAGTTCCAATAAAATTGAGAATTCCATTTCTACTTTCAAAAATAACTAAATACTAGAGTAAACAGACATCAGATCCAATCCAGGGCCATATAAATATCGAGCAATCGTTTTGAATATTTTGGGAAAGTGTCTGTTGCTTTTTTTATACAAGTAAATATTATCGCATAAGGAATTGTATAACCCTTCCACAGACCAGGGGCAAAAGGAGACGCTGTTCTTCTTGCTTACTTCTGATGTCAAGTGACACTTACAACTGCCTACAAAGTGTTACACAAGTTGTCAATAGATTCATTTATACTACTTTCCACGATAATCCTGAACTTACAGTGGAGTCTATATGTGTACCGCCGCAGCAAATGGGTCCAGTTGTCGACTCCTACATGTTGCTCATTGTAGCATATCTGATGTATACAAATACCATACATTAGATATGCTACAAGGAGCAACATGTACGAGCCGACAACTGGACCCTTTTGCCGCGGCGGTACACATATATGCTCCAACTGAGTGATCTTCTCTTGAAGACGAAGACGATTTCTCCAACGACCTCAAGAACCATCTTGAAAAGTGAAAATTCACATTTTGCATGTACAGGATGTCCAAAAATTAACTACACTTTGTAAAATGCTTATAACTTTGAAACCGAGTTTCGCATGGCAACTAGAGACATATGTATAATAATAGTAATAATAATAATAATAATAATAATAATGCCGCTTTTATAATGCGCAATTAAAATCTAGACATATTACTCTATGCGCAAATGTACTCTATGTATTGATAGAGGAGACTTGTAGAATTATTTTGGTATCAAACATGAAGCAATTACCATTTTTGAAAATCTCGTTCAACGTAAATTACGTCAAACGTAAAGAGCGCACTTTCATACTGAGAAGAAAAATAAATGTGCGACTCACATGTTAGGGAGGGATCAATGGTTGGAGACCGGAGAACCATTCATGAATATTTTAAGTACCTTTTCAGCGAAACAACTTTTACGATGTTAATTCTTAATAATTACATACTGCTCATTAAAATGTTTTTCATTTGTCAATGCGCAACTCTAGCATAATGCTTTTCTTTAAATGGCGCACAACAGCATTAGCCTTAACACACATTCAAAGTTACACTCGCAGGGACATACTAAATTACCTCTTTCTTATTAGAATTAAGCTGCCTAGTATTTCAGAATATGTTTTAGATGGCCTCCTTGCAGATTTCAACATTCTTTGACTCTAACGACAAAGTTCTGGACGTCTGTGCATATGTTCTTCATGAGCTTCCTGTTTTCACTGGCAATGTTCGGTTTCAGATCAGGAATAGTCTAAGGTGTTGAGATGTACTGTCCTTAAAATAACCCAAAAAAGTAATCGGGCGGACTTTAATCATGAGAGTGAAAGGGCCAGGTTATTTTCTTGTCTTGAGCGATATGATTCTTCATAAAAAAATTATAAAGCAATTCTAAACGGTTTAGCTGTATGAGGCGTCATGTCGTCATGGTGAAGTGGCAGAAGAGTGTCGACACTGTATGGTACTGTGGCTCAACCGTTTTAAAGTTATAATCATTTAAAAAAGTGTAGTTAATTTTTGGACAGTTGTTAGCGACAGAAAAATAATCACCCAAACTTTTAAAAAATGCCAAAGATATGAGCAATATCAATAATGACTGACATTGTATTACATAAGATGGCAATCGGATTCCCCTAGAACCAGGGGTAATTGATTGTGTTAGTTTATTTCATTAAAATAAACACTGTTGTCATCAGTTCATTTTGTTCAAAATATTAGTTTTAGTAGAATAAATAAACTTATAAAAGTAAATAATATTTCATGCTTTTCATATTTCAAGATCATAGCTGTAATTGACATTATCTAGATACGTGATTCCATTATAAATATGGCTACTGCTTGATGGAATGAAATCACGCGTTTAATTTTCCTGATTAATGCAATTAAAACATCATGATTTGACAAGCCATCCAAACGTCCATTATTGCACATTATATCGTCATTAAGCATGAAAATGCGATACGTTACTGTCAGAAGCAGACTAGAGGAAATAAAACATATTACGCAAAATAAAAATAAATCGTCATTCTACTACAATTATTGCCGAAAATTCTTTTTTGCAAAATTTAGATCTTGAATAAATCAACTCTTCAAATTGAGAGGTTTAAAAAAGTCAATATAGAAATTACCAATAACAAAATTGCCTAACGTATCGCTACTTAACTATTGCTGCTAGTTTCAGTGGGTAACGGAAATCACGTTCAGCCATTTTGTCCCATGTGCTAAATATCTCATATTTGGACGATGCAACAGTGTAATCCTGGTAAACTTCACTTAACTTAGTTATACACAAATCTTCTTAATTCAACTTAACTTAACTTAACGTAGTAACGCAAATCTTCTGAACTTAACTTAGTTACGCAAATCTTCTTAACTTAACTTAAGTTAACTTAACTTAACTCAACTTAACTTAACTAAAACTTAAACTTAAACTTAAACTTAGCTTAGTTACGCAAATCTTCTTAACTTAACTTAACTTAACACCAAAATCTCAGAAACCTCAATCTAACAAGTTTTTATATTTAGTAATATAAAATAGATTGTAGATAGTTACATGAAGCAATAAACAAGTTGAACTACATGGGTAATGAAAGCTCCATGGTTTATCTTCGGGCTTATCTGCTATATATCTTAGGCAAAGTACTTATTGAACGTCTATACTTAACATGATTAAGTTGTTTGAACAATTCCAAAGTATAAATGTAATTTACTTGATAAATAATCAGTTAGCCGCCCTCAATACTTATTTGTATGCAAACATATACGTGCTTTTATTTCAAATAAATCGATTAATGAAAATTGCCATCGGTGTTTTCCCAATACATTGTGACGCTTCTTATGAGCTCCTATGCTTTGAATAACATGCAAGATACAATTTGGTTTCTTAATTTCTAATAATCTAATGCCAAGTATCGTATAGAAAACCAAAAACACGTGATCATCATTCTATTCAAATGAACTCGATAACTTTATGAAACCAAGAAACCCCACTTTCTAATGATAACACCTGAGCTAATTGAAAAAAGAATAACGAACATGCTTTATCAAAAGACAGAAATTCCGTTTTACAAAAGACACACTGCTGAAAGCAACCAGTGCATTACAATAGAGTGGAGAATGGCATGCATGCATTATCCCTTTATTGAGACAAACACTACAAGTTCAAGTGTGTGCGTAAAGTAACAGGTAATTTCACACCCGGGGGAGGGGGGCAGTCAAATATGAAATGGATACGGGTGTAAGGCTCGCGCTCCGACAGGCTGGGGCATTCGGTGAGAGCACAGGCTCAAAAAATGAGGGGTCATTGGGTGAGAGCATGATTTTTGGCATTCGGTGAGAGGAAAATACAAAAATATGAGGGCTCAGTGGTCAAAAATGAGGATTTTTGGCATACAGTGATCAAAATTTGGCATTCGGTGATCAAAATTTGGCATTCGGTGAGAGAAAAATTTAAAAAATCATGGGGTCTTTGGGTGAGAGCACATGCAATTGCATAAAAATAGGGGTCTTTGGGTGACAGCGACGCTGAAAAAGGGGGTCTTTCGAGCCTTACATACGCGTCGCCTCCAGAATGGGACTGCCCCCCCCCCCGGGATTTCACAGCCCATTTCCATTATACGCAAACTTTTCATTTCTGTAAGTACTGCTTTTCTTATGCGGAGGAGCTGATGACTTAAAACAAATATGAGACAACAAGGATCGATGGGCACTGGCAGTAACCTTTGCTATAATAAATAAAATAAAATACCACGCGATACGTGATTGTGAATCTGATATATAAACTGTAGTCTAACTGTGTCTTCGTTCATTTTCCATTTCGCTCTTTACTTACATTTATTTACACTTCTGACCTGGATTCTGTTTGTTGCTTATAGGACTGGTTTTGTTTTCGTTTTGCTTTAGTTTCAGAAATAAGTTTGATGTACATGTGCATCACAAGTCTTCAAATAATATTGTATGTATTAGTCCACTAATTTCCCGACTAATTTGCAAAAAAAATTATTAGTAAGAAAATGGCACAATTGAATTACATTTTTTTTTTCTGAATGAGAAATACTAAATCCCATGTCCCAGTTGGAATTGGAAATCCATTCATCATCAGAGGAGGGTGGTCGTGGCAAAACTGTTACCGGGTTGCCGTACGGTATATCGTAGCCAATAAGTTATCACCGTAAATTAGCAAATCTTATCAGTAGCTCATGTCTTATTTTAATTTAAAAAAAAAAGAAAAAAAAGGAGAAGTGTTTCATAAAGAGTGACAACTCAAAGAAAATGATTGGATCTAATTGATATAAAAAGAAAAAGAAAGAAAAAAAAATAGGTACTTGAGCAGGAATCGAACCTGGGATCCTGCGGCGTGAAGCCAGGGCGATTCCACTAACCCACCAAGCCAGTTAATAAATATTACGAGAATTTAAACACTTTATTAGGAATTGGAAAATCAAATTTGGGGAAATTCTGTTAATTACTGTTATATTTAGGTAAATGATATTATTTTACAAAATATATGAGCTATTTGGAAAGAGTTTAAAGAGATAATTAAGAGCAAAATGGGTTTGCCAACCGGGTGCAGAGGTCACGGGCCGACGTTGACCTCTGGCGTAGCCGTTGGGTTCAGATGCATATGATCACTAAAATTATTTTCCTAATCGGTAAAAAATATGATAACATCTATAAAAAGTGGGGTTCACGCGTGAACCCCAGCGAATTTGAAATTAAATAATTATTCTTATTTCTATAAGAACACTTTTGTAATTTTTGAAGTAAAGGTAAAAAGAAGACTTTTTTAATATTTTATTTCTTCTTGTACTTGGCCCGTGCCAATTCAAATACATGTAAATCGTTCCCTAAATTTACGTTTTGGAAACCACTCATCCCTAAATCTAGTATCTTCTATAAATCGTGTCCGCCGCCGCCTGTTCATCATGTTCATCTCCCCTCACTGACTTATCCCCAAAAGAGATGGCGATATGAGGATTGGAGACCCTTTTCAATCCAGGATACAATATAACACGCCGCGTGATGTGTGCATGGTAGGGGGATACATTGTGCCTGTGTTCATTTCCTATTTTGCATACACTAGTTCAGTTTCGAACAATGATGTCTAAAGTTCCTGATTTCTAATCTTTTTAGGTTACGCTACTGTCAGTGGCAACTGAGCTTGGGAAATTATTACTTAAACAAGAAACTCCATCTTCTGGTGATAGATTCACATTCTAATCAACATAAAGGAATAAGAAATATGACATTGAACAACAAAAACATTTCAGAGACGCGCATCTGAGAGTACTAGTGCAATACAATAGCACAATGTGACCTCACAAAGTAGAACGAAGGAAAAAGACATAAACATACAATAGCAAACTTGATTTCGAAGAGGACTACCTAGAGCAACTAGCGGGTTACAAAACCACGGTGAATGACATGCATACTCAAGCCTACTTCACCCCTCTAAGGAGACAAATTTATAAACACTACACGTTTTGAACATAAGATAACAGTATACCGTATTTTACCAGCCTATTTCCATTACGTAAGTCATTCACTCAAGAATTCCACTTGGTAAGAAATGTTTTTCTAATACAGATGAGTTTAATGGGATCAATTCAAAATAAAATAATAAGAATTGATAGACCCTTTTAACCCATAAACATCATGGAACATCGCGTCGTATTTGAAAGAAATAGATACACTTCGACTTGGTCCAATTTCCATCTTGACTTGTTATTTACATTCCTGACCTAGATTGTATTGTTTTTAGGCTTCAGAAATAAACGAAAATGATGTAGATTCCTTTTCTTTCCAAAACGACTGATCACTGGTTCTCAGCTGATACGATTAAGAATGGCACTACGTTTACCATTTAGAACCAATAAAAGTTATTCAGACACAATGCCAAAGCTAAAAGAAATAAAAGTGTAACTTAAATTTAATGAAAAGGAAAGAAATTATATAAGTTAAATGCCTATATGATTTAAAATAAATTCATGTTTATAATTCATACTACAATATTATTATTGTACGATTTCTTCTTTTCCTGAATTTATTGAAAAAATTTGCATGGATAATTTTCTAATAAAGTGTGAAATATTTCATGAATAAAGTTTAAAGTTGAGTGACATACAGGATCGTGTATTGATCATCTTATCTAATTAAACAGGCTACATGCAATTGCAGATAAATGTTAGATGTGTCACCGGGAAATGATTATGATAACATCACTGTGATCAACGTTCTAGAATAATTCATGCGATTTCAACCTAATGTCTATGGATTAACCTACTAACCGAAATAGATGGTACGAGCACACCCAGATGTCACCAATATTCTTATATCCTTCAACAGCAAACGCTTTGCATTGGCCTGAATCTTTTGTTTCAAGTATATGAATAGTTTCGACTTTTTGTTTTATGGTAACTTTCAAGATGGAACGCAAATCGGATACTATGCTAGCTTTCTTCTTAAAACAGTTTGTTGTGATGAGGTGTAAAGTTCAGAAAAGAAAGAAAAATTGCAATGAACTTCCTTTAAAGTACAGAAAACCATGTCAGTTTCGAGTAATCGTTTGAAAGTTTTGGGGAAATGTGATTGTTGCCATGCATCAAATAAGCTTTTATACAAGTAAATATTATCGCATAAGGTATTACATAACCCTTCTGCAGACCAGAGGCAAGGAGGTGTTGGTCTTTTGATGCTCCAACTTAGTGCTCTTCTCTTGAAAACAATTTCTCTACGTCTAGGACATTCAAGTATTGAAAAATTATGTGAGTGTTTTTGTTCCAGCATTGTTGAAAACATTTTACAATACTGGCTCACACATTTCATTCCAGTATTGGTCAATGCTTTTGTTGTTCCAGTATTTTTAGATGCTAAAAATTGTCTTTTTCAAGTAACAATTACCAATTTTGCCCCATTTATCAAAGACTTTTTGTTTTCTTGATTCTTGGGAAGTCTTTTGCGTACACTATCAGTCCAACTCCTGCTATTCTGAAACCCAGAAGTCTAATTCAAAACCAACATTTATACTTATCAAGCAGGAGTTGAAAGTATAATGCTAATCTTCCAAACTAATCATATATAGTAAGATCAATTTAGAAAGTAGACAAATTTAACTTCCTGTGGAGTCTAACTCTCCAAGTAATGTAGCAGATTTGTGCCTTCTCCAGGTTGGAAGTAGGGGCCTACCAGGTAAAATTTACCTCCAAAAATGAGGGGTCATTCAGGAAACAACTGAGTCAAAAGAAATCATTCTACACACAAGATGTAATAAAGTAGGGTCTCTGAGGTAAATGATAGGAAATTACGGGTTAAAAAGAGGTCCTTTTTCTAGACTGACCCTGCTAGTTCATCATAATAGTGCTCCAGCGTCGGAGAGCTTTAGAACTTGATAGTTGGTATAAAACTCCAAATATTTAAATCACGATTCTGGAGCATAATATTTGACCTTTTTTTCGGCAGAATTTACAGTACTGATCATATAAACCAATATTTTCGACCAACAATACTGGAATATTGACCAAAACTAATCAAAACTGTTAATAAACAGTATTTTTGACCAACAATACTGGAATATTGAGATGATTTTAACAATACTGGTATATAAAATGTACCCGTATTTTTGACCAACAATACTGGAATACAACAACTTAATTAGAACTAGACAATACTGGACAATATTATCTCAAAATATGTCCACATTCTGTGAACAAGTATCTGGGACCTAACGTATACTTTTCCAAAACTTCTTAAAGGAAAGAATATTTCATGCATTTTCATATTTCAACATCATATCTTAAGCTCTAATTGACATTAACTAGATAAATATAGCTACTGCTTGATGGAAAGAAATCACGCATTTAATTTTCCTGATTAGTGTTATTAAAACATCATGTTTTGACAACCCAACCAAACGTCCATATTGCACATAAAGCGCCATTAAGTGTGAAAATGCTATACGTTATTGTCAGAAGCAGACCAGAGGAAATAAAACTTATTTCGCAAGATTAAAATCAATCGTCATGCTACTAAAATTATTGTATAACTCTCTTTTTGGCAAAATTGAGATTTTCTTTAAAGTAAGAGGTATAAAAAAGCAAAAATTAAAAAAAGTATTCAGGGAGCAAATTGTCTAACTTATCGCTACTAAACTATTGGCTCCTTGTTGCCTTGAGCAAGAAACTTTATTCTATTTACTCTTACTCCGTGGTTCGGAAGTCGCGTTAAGCCATTGGTCCCTGCGCTAAATTAATTTCATATTTAGGAGATGCAACCGTGCAATCCTGGTAATCTAAATTAAACTGAACTAAATTAACCTAAACTAACTTAGGCCTATGGTAAGTTTTTAGTGTTACCCTGTCAAAGTCACGCGCATGACTAGTGTATGAATAGATCAAATGCACTTGACCCAATAATAGAACTTCAGAGATGGAAAAGCTTGTCTCTAATTTCAACATTTCTTTCTTTCTTTTTTTTCGAGAAAATCACAATGGTAAGTTCGTATGGGCATGCTGTTCCCGTAACACCAAAAAATTGCCATGTGTAGGAAAAAGTGAAATTTCAGAATCGGCATGTACGTTACTTAAATGGAGGTCGTAACATAATGACATTAATTAAATCCCTTAAGTGCCGAATAATGATTAACAATCTTAACAAAGTCCAAACGATTCCATATAAATGACATACTGTTGTAGACAAAAAAGTCAATATTTGCAATTTGATGCAGATTCCAGCAATATTTCAATAAACCTGCATATTGGTCAAAAACAAGTCTTTAACCGTAAGTTCTAAATGTGTAAGAAATGTAACATGATTTACTTTATTCAGTCCAGTGTCGTGAACCAACGAGGAATTTATGCCAAATGCCAAGATAAACAGCACATTTTTTTTGAAAACATTGTTAATTTTTAATCTCAAATCTTAAACTTATGAAAAAACTCTGTTTATTCTTTGCTTCTTGTGTTTATTTGAAATGTACATTATAATTATTCATATTTATTGGTAAATAAATATAGCGAATATTTTTGAAATATTGATTGATGATTAAAAAATGAAAAGTAAAGTAATATTGAAAAAAAAAATCGGTAATTGTATATTCAACAGGTTAAAAATATTGGTAAAGGAATAAATGGACTAGTAATTTTAGGAAAATTTTATATATATATTTAGATTTCTAAATATTGTTATAAAAAGATGAACAAATGCGAAATATTCTAAAGTAAATTACACATAAAATATATAAATGTATACATAAAAGTGTGTCTCTTGGTAAATCAGCATTCATGTAATGGGCAATTTCACGGTAACGGAAGGACAATCACAGAATTTTTCTGTATTTCAAACACGTACATTGCCAAAATTGAATTGGATAAAATAAAACTAATTCCATATTTAGTTGAGTATACCTGAAAGCATTCATATTCAACAGGAATTTTTTTATAAAAAGTTCTCTGTCGCAGAATATGCATATTAATGAGGTCGGTCACGACATGGTTTTTCACTTTGAGTACATTTTTGAAAATTTTATTTCAAAGTTACTGAATGCATTGCTTGGTGTTTCTGCAACAGTTTGCCCCATTCCACTTCAAAATATTCCCTACGGTTATGTTCTAACAATGCAAAATGCGAAGGGATAATGGTCACGGAAGGACGGTAACGGAAGGACAATTTGTCCGCTGATTTTTGGTTGCACTGAACCGTAAAGTCTGGTCAGGGTTAACAAAAAATACAACCTCATGTGTAAAGTTGATCCTTATTTAAGCCATTTAGAACAATAACACCCAAGTAAACAATCAAGAATGGGTTGAAAAATATACTACTTTTCATTATGAAAATCAAGAAATTTTACTAAAAATTGGTTTTTTTTATAGAAATTTCATAAACAATTTTGTTCAGTCTTTTCAAAATTAGGTTCATTTTAAAGAGCTTCAAAATAGCTTTCTTTTGATACCAAATATATGGTGGTAGCATTTTTCATTGAATAGTTACATCCTTTTTTCAATATTTTCTCATATCCACTTTTTCGTGAAAATGACCTAATGAGTATATCGGTGTGATTAGACAGTGTATCCCATAACCAGGAGTCCGGGTCTTATTGAACTGCACGGAATAAGTCGCAATCAAAGAATAATTGATCGCACAAGTACGTTCTACAACATTTGATAGTAGCTAGGACGCTCAGTCACACGGACTCTGTATTTTTTACACAGGTGTAATAGACTGTAGTGTCCGGCCTTCGTATCGTCCGCCGGACACCACATTTTAAAACCAGGAGTCCCATGGACCACAGATTCTACGTTTTAGTGTCCTAGGACACTACGTTTTATGCACCACAGTCCCGGGGACAATTTCTAAGTCCTGAAATGAAGCGTCCGTCGGATGGTTGATTTTAAATTGTACAGTCCGGGGGACTCCTGATTTTAAGTTTTAGACTTTTTAAGTTCAGTAGTCTGTCGGACATTTAAATATGAATTCTGCAGTCCGTCGGGACGCATGAAATCAAGTGGCAGAGTCTCAGGAACTTTATTTATAAGCGAAATAAGCGAATAGGACGTTTAATTTTAAATTTTATCGTCCTGAGACTCTTTACTTTGAATTGAAAGTCCAGGGAGCTCTCCATTTTAAGTTCAGACTTTTTTTAACTTAACAAGCCTCTTTGACTTCAATAGGATGGTCCAATGCGGAAACGGTAATAGACTCTAAACTCCCAGTGCTTAATTCTAATTTGATTTCAGTCCATTCGGACTCCATATCCATTCTCTATCAGAGTCATATCTTCCGGACATTTTTAATTCAAACAGATAATAATTTATAGACGTAGTAAGTTCAGACATTGAAAAAATGCTCTGTTATTGTCTAACAGAATGTGAGTTTAGTATTTTTGATGGCTCGACCCGAAGAGTGTGACTTGGCGACAGAACACTTTTCAAGAAACAAGTGAAAATATAGGCAGCACAAAATAATGAACATAATAAAAATGTCCCAGTAGATGTTCTGCTGTAAAATTTGACGTCTTAATTCATTTCAACAAGTAAGGTGTCATTTTACAGCTTAAATGTTGTAACATTTGAAATAATTATTAATATCATCTGCAAAGTCCCCCTTTCGGGGTTAGCCATCAATTTCATATCCACATTTCTTTTAAGTCTATGATACATACGGCTACTGGTTAAAAATTTAATATTTGATAAATTCTATAAAAATAGTCATATTTCAACTTCTTATGTTTGGTTAATCCTTGTAATATTCCATACAACATTAATATAATGTCCTTAATAAAGAATCTTGATTAGAAGTTTGTGATGTAATGGTTTAAGGGTGTTTTACCGTTAAGTGCGATGCACCATAGAAATTAAAACCAAACAATTGTATACGATTTTACCGTAAATTTACAGTGATTTTTAAGAGAGATCTCCAATTATGCCGCAATAAATCCAGCTTCAGCAAATCCTTATTCCCGAGGCACGTTTGTCAAAATGTTTCCATTAAGAGATGTTGCCCGGGGGGGGGGGGGTTGTTCTTACTGACAAATGGTATACGGGGGTGCTCAAAGGTTTTGGGTGCATTTTCGTAATTTTTCGTATACTGATGGGTGGGTTTCGTCACAGACCCAAAGCGCCCAATTTGAAAAATTTGGTGTATTTCGGAAAATTTTGCAAAATTCAATGGTCAAAATATCCCCCCCCCCCCGGGAGATGTTGATGTGTTTGCAACTAAAGTATATGGTAACTCTAAAATGACTTGCACGTTGAAAGTTAAAGAAAATAAGCAATCTACAGGGGCATTCTAAAATTTACTGTAAGTGAATGGTTCACAAAATGGAGAAATACTGTTTCATTGAGCCTCAGCAACCCGCTACACCAACATTCCAGATGTTATACTTTTGGTCAGATATTTGTACATGTATGTTTTCGTTTTTGTTCTTTTTTTTATTTGTTTTGTCTTGTTTTATTTCAACTGTATAACAACTTAAGGGAGTTAAATCACCAACCCCAAGATACAGTGAATTTTACTTATGCTCATCCTTCATAGGTCAATTGTTACAATTATATATAATAATGTAGTCAATTTTCACTGTCTATACAACCTGCTATAAAGGTTGGTATTCCTATCTGGTGACAAATTTAACATATATTTTTGCATAATTAAATGAAGGTTTATCACCTACATAAACCTTGTCAAGTTTCATTTGAATACCTTCAGCCATATTAATGCCACGGGCAAAAATGTGTCTGAGAGTGTGTGTGACCCATAGAAACCTTTAGGATATATATTCTTGTTAACAAAATATTCTAGTAATTCAGCACTTTTTTGACCATATCTCTTCAATGAAACATTATGTCGTGAAAAAATTACAGAAGTTGTGAAAAAAATATTGCGCTTTCATCTGTTATCAAAATCTCCAATTTTCTTTTTTTTTTTAGTGAAAGTGATCGAAACACATATGAGGATTCAAGGTGCAATCTAGGATCCGATCACATTCTTATCCTCCAGGGATTCGCCGAAAGCAATACAGTTTTACTATGTCAAATTAAACCCCATATTTGTGATTATTTATTCTAAATTTCAGCAACAAATTCTTTATTGTTTTGCAAATATGACATGGAACATAGCATTAATTGATATAGG
>JXSR01S011698.1:0-20887 GCA_000969725.1 Ophiothrix spiculata
TTTGTCAATTCAGCTAAAAATTGGCACATTTCGACTGAATATTGATAATACATGAAAGTTCGCGCGAAGCGCGCAAATTTTTTTACATTTTTAAATTTAAATGATCAAAAACTAAGGGAAATTCAAGTTTTCTCATTACACGTTACTTGCCTTTAACTTTTGTACCACTGATTTTGACATTTCACTGGTAATAAAGCATCCAATATTTAGCCCACCCACTACTGTGTGGTCTACCTGAGGGTTGTGAAGGACACAGTTATACCCTCAATGCATATTCCTGACCTTCAAGGCATGAAAAATGGTAACCTAATGGGTTGTTGACTAAATATTGGGTGATTTATTACCGGTGAAATGTCAAAATCAACGGTACAAAAGTTTAAGGCAAGTAACGTGTAATGTTCAATGATTTTCAAAACATTTAAAACTATTTTTTTTCTCTTTTCTTTTGATTTTTTTCTCTACTCCCCTTTCTTTTCTATCTTTTTTGTGCCAAGATGCCCGAATGGGCCTTTTCCCCCGAATGACTCACCAAACTGGGGGGGGGGGGGGGGGGGGGAACGTGCCCCCCGGCCCCCCCTTTGGGCACGCCACTGGCGGTGAGTAAAGCGAGCAGCGAGGGGTCGCGTGGCCTGGTCTTATTAGGTGGTCTAAACACCATTGTAAGCTGCTCGTACGATTATTGTGACCAAGCTATAAGCTACACGTTCACCATGGCCTCCTACCCACAAAGTAAAAACGCAGTTTGTGCGGTTTTAAAAGTATAGTAGATACTTCTTATAAACGTGCAATTTCACTTGAATCCACTCCCATGCCAAAAAGTTGTACTACGAGGGTCATTCAAAAAGTCCTATCTGCTGTATCATAACTTTTGTTCTAATAAAGATAGCCATTTAAAATTTGGCGAAAATATAGTTAAGAATTCCCCCCCCCCCACACCCCCTACACATGGTGCAAAAATTTTCGTAATATCTTATCTATATTTCTGTAAATATTATGAAAATCACAGAGGGTTTCGTTACACCGGAAACGGTTGAAATATGTGCAATATTTTTAAAGGTGGCTCAAATACATTGAGTTAAAAAGACCATAATATAGCCATGTAGGAATGCTATACAGTAAAAAATTTGTAAAACATAAGAATGAACATACAATTATGTTAGATGATTAAAAATGCTGACCCAAACTGCATATAATGGTCATTCAGGATAACAATAATAGGAACAAATAGCCCCTCCAGCAATAGTATTAAATTCACCAAAGACAACGTCAGTTTACGAAGAAATTGACCTTAATAAAACAAAATACAAAATGGTGGTATTATGAAGCTTTATCTTGAAAATGTTTTCATGGAAGATACCAAAGGCAACCAAATCCATGTTTTGGACTTTAAAATGTGGTGCAGTAGCTTCAACTGTTGCTTTTTACATAAATACGCACTTGGAAAAGTCAGGCTACAGAGAAACACACTATGCAGATATTCGTAAACCTGAGAGGGTACAAGACTTCCTTTCAAATATTGGGATTCTGGGTAATTTATGTCTGTAACAAGTTTACTTTATCTATGACAAATGACTTGTTGGACTATAAGGTACACTTTCATATCAAATTTATTCTGTAACTTACATAACTTTTGGGTTTACAGATGGGTTTTCATACATAATCTGCACATATAATTTCAGGTGAAATGTCATTAGATATTTTACCGTTTCCGGTATACAACAGGTAGAACTTTTTGAATGACCCTCGTAGTATTTCCTCTTGTTGCTGTATTAGAAACTACCTGAAGTTATGAAAGAGAATTGATCGTCTGCTTATTTGTGATGGATGGCTCACCCCGAAAGGGAGAACTTTGAAGATTATATCAATCTCGATTTTCGAAGCTATTCCCGGGCAGCTTCCAGGGATCTAAGCACGTTTGTTGAAAAAGGCTGTTGCACCTTACATTGAGTTCATGGTTTACAAATTTTGTAATCAATTTCGTGCACTAATTGATGACTACAAAAGGTAAAGAAAATATTGGCCCTTAACAAACTGATTGCAATAACACTGCCTAGTTAAATTACATAATAGGGGAACCTGCACAAATATTGGAGTCACATATTTTTTGTTTCGAAACTTTTTCCAAAAATCAAGGTAAAGGTTAATTTTGCTAACGGCATTGGCGCCATTTCATTCGCGATTTCACATAGTATGTCACCCTGGGTAAGGCGGAACAAAATGACAAGATATATTAGGCGATCTAATCCATACACTATGGATTTAAATGCTGCTTTTGCAGCATAGTTTGGTTCACACTATGAGTAACTACTATGATAAATGTGACGTAATTAATAGAGGGACGTTAAGTTATCCCGCCAGTAGGGGCAAGTTACCCTCAGACCTGCCCCCACCGTTACCCCAGACCTGCCCCCACCACCCTCACCTCCGCTTCGTATGACACTGATGTAGGCAACTATTACGTAATACCATTTTATTTTTGGGTGGGATTATGGTGAGCGTTAGGGTTGGAATAAGGGGTAGGGTTAGAATAAGAATAGAGAATGGGTTTAGGGTTGGGATTAAGGCAAGATTATGGTTAGTAAAAACTTGTATGGTTTTCTAAAAGAACTGCAATTCTGGACAAGATAGAGTCACATGGTTGTTGATGACCTGATGCAGCTGCAGTGACTGATTACCGATATAAAAAAAATGACCGTCAATGGCCTGCGTGCAAAGAATTTGGCAAACACGTTTATTAATAATAATATTTCTTTTGATAAGCAATGACCCTATCGAAGTAGTTAAAAGAGTGTACCCCGGAGAGCGTATGAAAAACATATGGAATCATTCAAATAGTAAAAAGGGACACAAATATATTTTTGAAAACCACAACACAATTATGAACGTTGTAAATACTACAATTTGTTTTTGTTTCGAAAGAAGATGAGCTAATACTTGCTGGCATAATATTTTCAAAAACATTTGTTAATAACCACCTAAAACACTGTGAAATGCTCCAATAGTAAACAATCGCAACAAGAGGAGAGCTTTATGTGACGTTGCGTTTGAACCACGGGCTAATAAGCTTCTTGTCGAGAGTATGAGACTCGAACCGTGAACCTTTGAATCATGAATCCTGCGATCTAACCTGGTAGGCAACTATGGAACAAACAGGTAGTTTTATCAAATTTGACAGTTAAAAATCGATGAAGAATCAAAATGGCAACTAAGCAAGACCAGGGAAGAAACGTCGGATGTTTCGAAGGATGTACAAATGCAATGGAAACATTGTTGGAATCATTATTTTACAAGTAAGAATACAATATTTAAATTATTTTGTATAATGTGTAGATACTGTTATATACGAGCTCGCTATTCTTTGCAGTGTAATATCATCATTAACTGTATGCTGATGATAATTTCAAAATACCGGGCAATTTAGCGGAGAATTGTTCTATTCTTCGCTAAAATGTATATAATTGAATAAGATGTTATTTGTAGCGATTGTGAAAAAATAGGAATAAACCAAATGTTGCATTTACACATTATATCCCATTTTACAAAAATGTTTTAGGTTATCAAGTGTTTGGTATTGGAAACATTGTTAATGTTTCGTATTGTTTGTTTGTTTGTTTGTATGTTTGTTTTTGTGGGGGTTATGTGTGTATAATAATAATAATAATAATAATAATAATAATAATGGAGGGTTCTTATAAGGCGCGCACTCATCAAATGATCTCTATGCGCACGAACGAAGAAAACAAACAAGTTACATCTGTGAATCCGGAAAAGCCGAGTTTTAAGATGTTTCTTGAACTGAGGAAGAGAATGAATGTTACGGAGGCTGTTAGGAAGAGAATTCCAAACAGCCGGGGCAGCAAAATGAAAGTTTACACTGTTTTCATTCTTCTTATCATTCGATTGATGTTACTTTCCTTCACAGATTTGGACTTAAAGTCGGTACCTATCCGTGGGTGACAATCCTCATTGCATTGACCATTGCAGGAGGATGTTCCATTGGTATGACAAAGTTCCTGGAAGAAAATAGGACGTTATACCTGTGGGTTCCTGATGGGGCACCGTCTTTAAGGCATGACGCTTTTCTGGATGAACACTATCCATTGGAAAGACGGACTGGCATGTATCTGGTCAAGGATGACAATGTTTTGAAACCAGAAGTTTTACAAAAGGTTTGTAGACTCGACGGCAATATTTCCTTTTAATAATACCAGGCTTACTTGTGTGTTTTCTTCCCCCCCCCCCTTCTATAATGGGTGTGTTGCAAGAACCCCCCCCCCCCCTCGAAGTTCGTGTTACAAAAATAGCTTAGGAGGACAAGGATTAAGGTTAATAGCATAAAGATATTTTTCAAAATGGCGATTTTTCTTAGAGGGGGAGGTAACCACCCCCTTCCACACCCACGGACTTGACGGCTTTCTTTACAGCCAACTTAACTTTTAACCCGGATCACTGTTCCTGCTAACATGTTTCTGAAAGTGTCTGAAAAAGATGCTTTTTCTTGCTTTTTTGACCAGTTTTCCACCTCAGCTCCGTGGTTTTAGCGCAAGCACTTCTTCAACCTTGTCGACATTAGTCTAATTAGCTCAAACTCAAAATCCTTGCACCGGTGTAATAACACTGAGTGTCTTACTCTCCCCATACCAGGAGGCCGGTGAAATGAGACTTAAGGCCGAACCATAGTCGGCCTCCAAAAAAAAATTTTCCTGCCAAACATTTGGTCGTGACGTCACCAAATATTTGCCATCGAACTTAAAGTATGAACGGGTAGAAAATATTTATGGCAATTCAATAACATGTGCAATCTAGTGCTAAATTGTATTTTGTCTCAACTCGGTGTTGAAGTTATTTTTTTTTGGAGTCACTCGTCACGACCAAATGTTTGGTAGCGAAAATTTTGTTTGGAGGCCAACTATGGTTACGGCTTATAGTGTCTCATAACCAGGAGTCCTGATCTAATTGAACTACACGGAATAAGTCGATTTATTGTTTGCACATGCACACGGACCCTGTATTTAAATTTTCAATACACTGGGTCTAATTGCACTACACGGAATAAGTCGCAATCAATTATTATTGATTGCACATGTACAAGTACTACGTGCTACTCAATTGAATAGAAGCTAGGACACTCAAGTAAATGGACTCTGTATTTCATTGCACTGGGTCTAGACTTTTTACCAAGAAGGAAATCTTTTATTTATTCTTCCTAATCATATATCACGAATTCCCAAATGTGCTTTTACCATATTTTTGGCGATTTGTATTTGAGAAACTCAAGTATGATGATTTTAAATTATTGTAATGTAAATATTTGTAAATTAAAATTCCAGATGCTTGAACTACATATGAAAGTGATAGATGCCACCGTACAGGATGCTAATGGTGAAACAGTTGACTGGGATGAGCTGTGTTACAGGTAACATGTCCGGCACCATATAGAAATATATATATTTTTTCCTTTAATCTTACTTAGAAGGGAGGTACCTATAACTAATAATACAATTTGATTAAATAAAAAAAAAAATCTTGAAGTTTTGTACCAGTTGAAAGGCCATTATTAGAGGCACTATTTTCTGAAAGAACAACTTTTGGCTGGTGGTCCTATACGCTAGCTGACAAAAAGAGTGAAATTTAAATTTAAGGCTACAGTCCCTAAAAACCTTTTCACTCGGCTGAATGTCATGTTTACTGCAAGCTTTTACCTTGTTACACCTATCAGAATATCACAATTTTTGGCGTACATATTAAATAGAGTCTTTAGTTTATACACGAAACTGAACTAGTGATTTCACTTCCATTATCAAGGTCAAAATGACGCCTAAAGACTTCTTCGAAAAAGTTGACCCTTTTTCGCCGAAACCTCATACTTTCATGATGTTCGAACAATTCGTCTGGTTTCAAATTTTGACAGATTGTAGGCTTGATACTTCTTATTTATTATAAATATGCTGAGTTGATTTTAAATGACAATGTAACAAACCTGCGTTGTTTTGCCCGAAAATCCGGACGTGATTTACGACTCTGAGTTTGTCCTGTGTGAGCTGTGATTTGCCTGTTTTAAGTATCTACATTATCTACATTTTGTCTGATATACGCACTAGCATAATTTACTTAGAAATTGAGCATTCCAATGAGGCAAAAATGGCAATGTGTATGTAAACAAAAGAAAAATACGGCATTCTAAAGTTTATGTTTTAGATTTTAGTTCACGATCTCAACGCTGCCTTGATAGCTCAGCGGTAGATCCCTCGCTTCGTAATGCATGACTAACCCCTGCCATAATCCATGGTTCGAGTCCCCGCAAAGGCAGTGGAAACTATTTATGTTTTCATGATAAAAAAATAGTTAGGATTCACATTTTCCTGAGCAGATGGATTCCCTTTACCCTTAAATCGGGTGATTAAGCTTAAGATTTCTAGTCACACTAAAAAAGCCTCATTAGTGCTAACCTTAATAACAAGTTCGAATTCGTACGCAGTCAGTTAACGTGAATGTGGAATTATTATTCTGGTTATTGACATAGTGAGACAATTTTTCTGTCCGCAGTTTCCGGAAAGCGTAAAATCGGCTACGGGAATTATCAGCAAGTCGTGTTTTGAAAAGGTCTATTTTTAGTTATACCGTCACAAGGATATTCAGTTTAAATAAAATGGGAATAACAGATCAGACCGGGAAAAATTGTCTTGGACAAAGAGTAACACGCGATTTTGATTATAAACTTTGTCCATTTAATTATCTATTTTTAACTTTCACACATTCCAAATTACCTGGGTTTAGTACGCATGAGAATTTTGTCCATTTGTCATCTATTTTTATTTATTCCAGTAGCCAGAGATCCTATTGCATAAGTAGCCTATTGAGCTATTTTTAAGTTTCACACATTTCAAAATACTCAAGTTTAGTACGCAAGTACATATTTATATACTTATGATACTATCTAAAGAACATAATGACAGCATTAGGATTTGATTGAATTTAAGGATGCCTGAATTATAACATCCTCCCACTGACTTTACATATTTTGCAGAGAAAAAAAAATGATATAAAACTGTAAACACATTCAAAACGTAAAATGCTACAAGAGTGGTTATAAAATTCATTTTGGCTAAAATTTGGAAAAATCATGCAGTACATTGCAGCAGACGTATGTGATCAAATTGGCATTGTTGCAATATCTGTTTTGTTTTTTTATGTTAGGTTATGTTCAAGGACCTGCTGAAGGTGAACTCGATCGACTTCCGTCTGTTTTTTAACCCTTGGTCTCCGAGTGTGGGGGGGGGGGTTGTTGTAACCCCCTGAGGTTTTTTCTCCGCTTCATAAAAACGCAAAAGCAACCGGCCCCATGGCATTTGGGTAATCTCTTTTACATCCTTTGCAGTCATGTTGATGAAAAAACTAGGGGGTACCACCTAAGGTGGGGTAAGGTTAGGTCGTCAAAGTTGGAGTGTAGGGGGGATGGTGAAATCCCGGAAATGTTTAAGTCGCCATTTTGAAAAAAATAAAAAATATGCATGCTATAAGACTCAAACTTACAACACATGTTAGAATCATCATTTCCCTTCTTATTAATTAGCAAAAAAAACCCGATGAAAATCTGTTATTTAGAATTTTGCCATTTTGCCATAATGCAATTTTGGCTGAATTTTTAATCCGAAAGTATTTTATGACGTCATACCTACGTAATGCCTTGGCCGATTTTGGTGATCTTGGTATCATTGGATAGGGGAGGATCATAACTATCTATTAATAGCAACAACAAGTTCATAGGGGGTTCCGTTTCAAAAAAATTAGAGGGGGTTGCAACAATAAATTATTCAGAGTTACTTCTCTGCGTTTACTCCTGTATACGAGCCTGGTTTTTTTTGACATTTTTATGCGATAGGATCTCTGGCTACTGGGATAAATCTTCAATTGTATCAATGATAGCGTCCGTTTCCAGATATATCTTGACAACCATACTCTCTTATCCATTGAAATGATGTAGGTGATTTCGCCAAACGTTGATGAAGTATGTATCCCTACCAATGTTGGGCAAAACATAAATAAAACTGTTGGACATACATCACTGCTCAAATATTTGGCAAAACTATTTCGGCAGAAACGTAAGTCCCACAGCTAAGTGTTAGGCAAATGCAATACAAAATGTTGGCAACAGTGTTCAGTTCAGTTCAGTTTTATTTCACCAAATAAGACATAATATATAGAAAATATATAAATACACATTATTGGTAGGAAAACCAAATGTGAGCAGAGCTGTGACCTACGGTGTGTGATGTGTTTTTTTATTTGCCCAACAGTTGGTAGGGATGCATATAATTTTGCTCATTTTCCTCTCTGTGTACAAATACTGCAAACAGAGTATCATCTCAGTAGCATGCGTATAAATGGTCCGCTAAATGAATGTTCATGTACTTGAGGAGGCCATAAAGACGATTACCGTACTACCAAATATGTGAGTTTTCCATATGAAAAGGAACCAGGTATAGTTAAAACAATCTGGCATACAAAGTACAAAGACATTTACAAATAAAAACGTCTTCATGATTATGGCGTCCATGATTGCATATTATGTTGCAAATTGTCATGGAATCTTTACAAACTTTTAAATTAATATCGTCATTTGGAATTCGCAAACGATGAACACAATTATTCAACGAATTAGTTATTCCAGGTTTTGTAAAATTCAACTTAGTTCAGGACTGTGAGCTATCTCTAATCCAAGAATGCGAAATCCAGGAATAAAGTTATTCCTGGAATAACTTTTGTGAATTATAGTGTATTATAAATGTATGCTGATACGGTGACTGTTTTTATCTACTATTGCGTTGGCCACTTATATGGTGAGATTTTCAAATTTGCATTTTAAATAATAATTTAATTTGGCACCGACTATGAAATAACCGTACATAGATTCTAAATAACACCATAATACAAATTATGGCAAATACCTTTAACATCATGTCTTAATATTTCTTTTCCATTTCAGAGTTGGTCAAACGTGTTTTAAAACAAGTTTACTGGCGTTATGGTTATTTGACAGCAATGTCATTAACGCATTAACTGAAGATGACATCTTGGAGAAAGTCAACGAAGACAATTTGATCAAGTAATTAATTAATATATACTACTATTGTTTCCCCTACTTTTTTTTTATCAACTTTCACCTCATTCGGCAGATTTTTTTGTCTTTTTGTCTATACAAATCCCAACAACTTGTAATCAATCATTTAGATCATTGAATGCTTTTGATATTGTTTCGAAGTCGTTTAAACCAATTTAGCGCATAAAAACATATTTTGGCGGCCATTTTCTATCTCAGAACTGGCGCCATTCTTAATCTGAAGCACACGAGTATAAAAGATATAATTAGAAGACAAATATCTTGTTGTATATCAAAATGTTATTTTCTGTTGATTATGTTAGGTATTTTAAGTGCTATTTTTGGTCAATTTCAATGAAAATAACCTGTTTTTGAATTTGTAACATTCGTATGACCTAATTCTTAATTATATATTTATTTTAGCTCAAGAAGCCATTTTCAATGATAACTTTGGACAAAAAGTGTCGCACAAATACAATGTAATGAAAAGACGGTATTTTGGCGGAAATTTTGACCAAAATATCGATTCCCCCAAGATTGCTTCAATTTTTCTGAAGCCAGTTACTTTCGTAATGTATATGTCAATCAGAATCTTTATGCAAAAAATATCGTATTTGTCATGCATGTAATAAGATGTCCATTATATGTCGTTAATGGACCTAACTATTTATTCCAGAGGGTCATATGACTTACCAGGTTCATTATTAACGCTTTGTTGTAAATAATAAAACTACGACACCTTACAGACGAGACAAACTCACAGAAGCTGTTCATACAAAACAATAACATTGCTACTTGAGTTGCAGGGTCAACAAATGTGTTATTTTTTCTGAAAATACAATGACTCAGGAAGGGGACTCATTAAGAAGCAAAGGTTGGCTTGCAATACGAGGCCAACTAAAAGAGGTATTTCAGTTCACGTTTGTCCCTTATCAGAAACATATTATAACGTGTCCTCAAGTCCCTAGTTTGAAAATCGGGCAACTCGTGTACTTTAATTCCATTTCTTCTTCCTGGGCATCGGAAGCTTTGACAGTGACATGCAATTGCTCATCTCTTCTCGAATATTATTGTTGTTTTGTCTTTATTCTATTATCAGTATATAACAAATTTAGTTCAAAATAGAAGCAACAATATTGCGTCTTTGTTTTTGGTAGAAAGAAATTTGACAGAAGAGATTTTATTAGATTTAGCTTTATTTGGATCCCTTGAATTATAATGCACAGGTTGTCCTAATAAATATTGTGCATAGATGCAGGGCTGATTTACTCAGAAGTTTGGCATATCAGCTACTCAGAAATTGTATCATTCTAAAGCCCTTAGTTTTGTTCATCATTGCTGAAAATATCAAGAATATCCATCGAGGCACACCGGATATCGTTGATTTTGTGAGCTTGTATCATTTTACTCCTGCACAATGAGAATCATGTGGTTAAGTCTGTAATCAGAGGGCATTAAAAGGGTCTATGCGAAATCGAGGCTTGAGAAATTTGGTCACATAACCACCAACCGGTGACCGATCGGGCAACGCAGGCATTCACCGATGTCATACTGATGTGGCTTGTGGCTTCCTTTCGATAACCAGATCAATATGACCATACGAGGAAGTAAATTAGTCCGAATTTTCAAATAATAACAATGTACCAATTCTTGCTGATTATTCAAATGAAATTAAGTTTAATGTTTGTTCATGTGGTAGCAACAAAATAAGCCAGATATAATACCAAAATCATGAATGATTCATGTACGAAAACATACGCAGAGATTTGGTGTTAGGCAATCCTAATCATTCATTACTAGTCCTTACACAATATAAAACCAATAGTTCACAATGTTATGCTATGGATCTCATAAATGTTATTTGGCTTAGGCCTACAATTAATAATGACATATTTCATGGATACAAATAAAAAAATGAATATCATTCTAGTACTGTCAGTTTTAGTACATTTCTAATACGAAAATTGTACTAAAACTGTTCTAGAATTGTATTCCAAATGGGCAGCTTAGGAATGTTGTGCTAAATTTTTTCCAGGGGAATTACTTAAACACTTAAGACCGTGAATTTTGTAATTTTCGCGTAGCGCGTAAACGCAACATAACCTGATAAAGCTGTTTTAGGTAATTGTCAAAATACAGTTTGGGCATGTTATGGTGCAAAAAAAAATTAAATCGGTCGCGTCGTTTTTGAGATATTTAGCATAAACTGGTAAAATGATGGCGCTGTTCACATTTTGTTTTGTCCCTCAAAACTAAACGGAACAACTTTTTATTTATTTTTTATTTCAGTTATGTATTTTTAATTATAGTCTGCTATTATGAGCCAAATTTCATTGAACATTCCTTTTGGAAAGCAGATTGGCAGGAAATGTGTTCGTAAAAAATGAAAACTTGATACAAATTCGATATCTGGCCGTCATTTTGAAACGGAATGTCGGATTCTTATTATTTTGTGTTTGTTTGTTTCTTGTGAATTGTATAGAGTTGGTGTATCACTATTGTACAGTTTTAAATTTAAAGACAAAATCCTGGGTCAAAAAGGACCCACCCCCTCTTGTTTACTAACGAGATTCTAAAACACCTTCTGCACTTAAGTGTTAATCTTTTATCATAATACCGTACCTCTCGAAATTTAATTTTCGCAGCCCAGTATTCTTTTCTCCGGTCGACATAGAATCACTAATTGGTAGGATTTCCAGAGATGCTGATGGTAAAATAAAATCCGCTGAAGTTACACACATGGCCTTCTCGATAAAGAACCAACAGGAGTATAACAAAGACCTTGGGTATGAGGTTAGTCGTTATTAATAATTTTATGTGACATCACAGTGTACTAATTTACAATTATAACACAATGAATGCCATTAAGACTGCATTAATTAAGCAAATTAAGAGTTACATATATCAGAAACTTTAACAGAAATTTAAAACAGAAATTCAAATTTAAGGTTTTTGCAAAGAGACGCAGCATGGAAATCAGTTATAGAAGGAAGGAAACAATTAAGTTCTGGGATGAAGGTAGTTATAGTGAACGAAAGAAGAGCAAAAGGAAAAAAGCAGGAAGACATAGTAAAAATGAAGAATCGTCTAGTACGGATAAATGTAACAGAAGAAGAAAGGAGGCAAGAGGTCCCAAAGACAAAAGAAAGAAAAAATTAAGGTAGGGATTCATACAATCAATTAATCGGTTATTGATTAATTCACTTAATCTATTGCAGTTTGACTTCGTAGGTGAAGCTTGGGAATCGTTATTCACCGACATTCCAGACTTATTGACCGACTCATCATGCAAGATATACAGATATTCCAGACAACGGTATTTAAATAAATGTTATCTTATAAATGTATTTGACTATCATTGACATAAACATGCAATCATAAAGCTACAGTCCTTTTTCATGAGCGATACGGATGAATGTATTTTTTCAAGTTTTACCTACTTACATACGGTATATCAAAATATCACAATTTTTAGCGTACATTAAGGATAATAGAGTTCACAGTTAACGTGGACCTTGACTGGTAATTTCACTTCGTAGTTAACTTATACTGAAAATTTCAGCTCTTTACCGTTAAACGGCTGAATGTATTGTTTCAAGTTTTACCTACTTACACACGGTATATCAAAATATCACAATTTTTAGCGCACATGGAGGATAATAGAGTTTAAAGTATACGTGGACCTTGACTCGTAATTTCATTCGTAGTTAACTTATACCGAAAATTTCAGCTCTTTACAACATTTTTACAAATGGTGACTCAAATATCTGGTGGGTTGTATCAAACCATCCCTACCCTTTGACTCTGACAGCTTACACCTACTTCTAGGCGGTAATATAAAATATTTTGCCACCAGAAAGCATATGTTTTAGGTAAAATGTACACTGAATACTTTCGAACGTTGAATAATGCCTGTTCTCTTCTTGGCTGCTCCAAAATAACTTTTGGTCCTTGCATGTCCTAAACGTAGTTGCTAACTTGACATACAGAGGAAACTTCATTGACAGCCTGGTATGATCATATCAAGGGGATAGCATTGTACTTTTCCAGATTTTCTTAATGTCTTCATGACTGTATCTGTGGAATTTTAAATAAGAAGGTCTAGGTCAAATTTTCAGGGAAAAGAGATTGAAATACACGAGATATATGAGGTTTTTTTTATTGAAGTTACGGTACTTTTGTTTGTTTGTTTATTTGTTTGTTTACGTATTTGATTGTTTGTTCGAAAGTTCTGAGACAAACCTGTTTTGAGTCATATAATGGCAAATTTGAAATATAATTTCTATAAAATGTCTTGCTTACCAGTATCCCTTTTGCTTTGTCTTTTAAAAATGTATTTTTTTTTTGTATCCTACAGACTGATTGTGGAGGGTGGTAGTACTGTTGATAATGATCTTACTTTGCTCGCTATGGGATACACTATTATTGTTGTCTATATAGTCGTAGCTATGAGTAAGCTTACACTCATTGGCCATAAGGTACATATGAGTGGTGCACCGGCGAAATGAGCTGAAATATTCAAAATTGAATTAATTTCATTTTCTAATTTTCTTTAATCTCGGATTTCGAATGATGTATAATATGCCTTACTTTCTTTCTTCATTATAATTAACCATTAAGTGATCTAAATCTATGGCAGTCTACTAAATATTTGGTAATGAAAACTGAATGTTAATCAATTTCAAAGTTGTTGATTGTTGTAGTGCATAATAGCAAATGTGATCAATTACTCTAGAAAATTACACTTCCCGACATAATTGACCTTCCAAACTCGAGGCGAAGGTAAAGATTTAAGCATAAATACGTTTTTATGTCAAAACAGTTTTTTTACATTTAGATGCCATTTATTCAAAATCTTCATTCGCGACATTCCGCTCATTTCGCCGAGCGACCCACATTTACATGTTTCTACAATGCGATGGTGGACAACCAAAACAACAATTATTATAATATTTAATGTAAATTATCTTAGTAAGAGAATTTACAAAAGCGACTGGATAAACATATTGTTTCTGTTTGTATCAAAACGGTTATTTACATATATCAGTTCAAATTAATACGGATGGGCAGTATTATCTTGAGTGAAAAAATCACTAAACGAAGTTGGTTTGTCAATCCTTGTGAAATAGAGCTATACAAATTGAAGAAAATAAATAAAAAGTATTTTAATAAAGTTATATACATGTACCTCTAATACTGTTTAATAACAAAATAGGTGAAGCAAATTTTTTGAATTTCCATATTTTCAAATAACGGTAAAAATGTTCCACAATCATACACCTATTTCAGATCTATGTATCAATTGCTGGTATGTTGACAGTTGGACTTTCCATAATATCTGCAATGGGATTGGCTTCAGCATTTGGGCAATCGTATGGGCCTTTGCACTCTGTGTTGCCATTTCTATTACTCGGTAAGTTGAACTTTGTCACTTTGTCGGGGACAATATACATTTAAAAAAAAATAGATACCAGCGCACTTCCTGAAATGTAAACAGATTTTTCCCCAATGTCTATGACTTTATCGATACAATTACTACTTTGTGCGCAGGATGCATTAGAATCACAAAACCCCGTATATTTGAGTAAATTTAGACTGCATTTCGGAATATGTTAAATCATTCTATATTATGGGTGATTTTAATATTGACCCACTTGATGACGCAAGATTACGTCGCAAGTACCCTGACCGGACTGCAAAACGTCCAATGTGCACATGCTCGCGTCATTATCCAGCACAGGAAACATGATTCCATCACTCAAGAACTAATTACTTTACGTTGGCTTCAAATTTAACAATATACCATCTTTAAATTCTTACACTTTCGTATAAATCTCACCATAATCAGTCGCAGTCATATATCTCGGACTTATTCAAACTCAAAGTTCAGCGCAGACAACTCAGGTCATCTACGGTACTTCATCATATTCTGTGGCTAGAACTCCAGCTGTCACTTGTGCGTATCGTTCAATGTCATCTGTTGATTTTTTAAGGAACGGTTGATGATTTTTGGTTTTTATTCAGTCATGTGTATGATGTTTGATTTTCCATGTTTCTGTCATAAGCGCCTTTGAACAAAGACACTTTGTTCAAAGACGCTTATGACAGATTTTTACGCTATACGAATATCCTTTGATTGATTGATTGATTGATTGATTGATTGATTGATTGATTGACCAACCAATTGCAATTACATTCTACCATGTCGACATTAATAATAATGTATGCAACAAGTACGTACTCTAAAATATCAAGTACGGTTAAGCTAATGTGAATTGTACATTTTAACATGTAATTAGCTATTTAAAATATTTTTTCGACGGCCATGTCGTCGTAGAATGAATTGGCGTGAAGTCGAAAGCTCTTTTACTACTCGTCGTTATTTTAGGTATTGGTGTCGATGATATGTTTGTCATCATTACTTCGTGGTATAATCTAACTACTCGTCGTTATTCTAGGTATTGGTGTCGATGATATGTTTGTCATCGTTACTTCATGGTATAATCTAACTACTCGTCGTTATTCTAGGTATTGGTGTCGATGATATGTTTGTCATCGTTACTTCGTGGTATAATCTAACTACTCGTCGTTATTCTAGGTATTGGTGTCGATGATATGTTTGTCATCGTTACTTCGTGGTATAATCTAACTGCAAAAGAAAGAAAGCTGGATGTTGAAGAACAGGTTGCGCGGGCACTCAAACATTCTGTAAGTATTTACATGGCGTGATTACATATAATAGGCTAACGATAATTTATTGGACAGTTTCAACAGAAATCCAGAGTACAGGGCCTAATTGTTTTAATGCAAGCCCTGCCCTGAATTTTTGTTTACATTTTCAAAAAAATTGTTAAACCTATTATAGTAAAGAAATACAAAGGTATAGGTAAAGGGGTTATTTTTTTTAAATAAAAATCTATAAGCATATTTTAGCTTCCCAAATCTCTGAATATATATCCCAATTACAAAATGGACAAAATTACGTGGAAAAATTATGAAAAACGTCGTGAAATTTCAAACGCATAAGAAGTTCCGAAAATTGGTCTATATACGATCGTAGTCGAGGGTTTAACCCGGGGGGGCACTTCCATTATGGTTACGCAGGATGTGCCTCCCCATTTTTAAACCCGCTTGTACCCAATGACCCCCTTTTTGTATTTTGGCTTCTAACCAAAAAACTTTAAATACTCAATGACCCTTCTTTTTTAATGGACAGATACTAAATGACCCCGTTTTTTCTTATTCACTCCTGCCTATTTTTTTCGCTAATATGACGTTTTTAAGGAAATTTTAACGACTATTTTCTTAATTTTGGGGCGCTAAACGCGCATTTTTAACAATATTGTAATTTTGTAGCAATTTGAACTTAAAACAGGACTATTTTCAGTTAAAGTCATATGACACTAACTCAATGACCCCCATGTTGAAATCTTCAAACCTGGATGACCCCATTTTTATTTATGGTGTGTACCGAATTACCCCCGTTTTTTGTGCGCCAATTTGTACCGGATGGCCTCTACTTTTTACCCGTCGGAGGCACCCCCCCCGTCAGTTTAGATAGTGAGTGCCCCCCCCCCCCGGGGGGGGGGGGTTAACTCGTAACTTCGATCATATTTTACAAAGACTGAAAAATACCTTCACTGCACGGTTGTAACAAAGATAAGTGGTAGCCATAGTATAACGATTTATTTGAACCCGTGATATAATGTGTTTGTGGTTGCGATAAACGGTTAAACTTTTGTGGTGCTCTCCAATTCGACTAAATTCGTTAGGAACGATGTTTTCCATGCCAAAGGAGTTGATTTTATTCTCCATAACCTTAGAGATTATCCATGACTCGCAGCCGTACAAAAATATGGTGATTTGTATTAAATAGCTTTATCTTGGTTGAAAGGGATACTTGAACTTTTCCAGAGATGCTCTAATTTCCAGAAAGCAGCCCATGCAAGAGCTCTCCTTCTCTTCAGGTCACTCCGGGTGTTTTTTCTTTTAATATGTCCTCTTAACCAGTAATTAGCATTTGACAGCACTACAATATCGGCTATTCTCACGAAAGTGACTCCACTTGAGTTGGAAAAATCGAAAAAATTAAGTTTTTTGGGGGAAATGAACTTTTTGTATTAGCTAGTATGTCAAGTATCATGGAACCACAAAAGTTATGAACACCACTATTCTTATATTTTTATACAAGAACTTTCAAATTTAGCATGTAAAAGAATAGGAAGAGCTGTCAAACAAGTGCCTGTCCTGCCCTATTTGAGGCAACGATTCGAATTAAGTTGCTTAATTACTTCGAGGAGCAACTCGGGGAAGCCTAAAATTGACATAAGAGATAATTTCAAGGATCTTTGTAATTTTTGTTATTGCATTGGATAACGTAATATACATAACGTAATATACATTTTGATGTTTTTCCATTAGTTAAATTAAGATGATCACATACATTGCTGGTTATTTTGGCTAAACATGGTCAGGGGATTAAGACCTATGCCTTGATATGCATAAAGGTAGTCTAGACTCTTGCATATTTTAGATTTGGTGATAACGTAATATACATGCTTAAAACGGACACAATAAATTTTGGAATATAATTGTTTTTAAAAGCCAAACTTACGACCAAACATTTTTAATGTTATGACTTTCAAATGTACACATATGTTAGCCTTCGAGTTGCGCAAAAAGTGTTATGGTTACCGTTCAGTATGATCTTAGGAATCGAGATACTACATGGATAACGTAATACACTGATTTCGCGGAAACCTTATACTTGTTTCTGGTGGCTTACCAGGAAATCCAACTTTCAAAATTGATAATTATCTTATATTATTGATGCATTTGGAGAAATAAATCACACAGGCATGAACAAGAAAATGTTTTTTTATGATGTATCTATCACTATAAAATAGATGCCTCTTGCAAAGACATGCCATTTTTGCCTAATTTGGTGTCTTCTTGAAGCAAAATGACCAAGATAACGGTAAACAAAGTATGGAAAACTATGTATGTCCACGTAGAGCTCACCAGGTACTACATGAATATGAGCATTTTTACTTATTTAAAGCAAAACACAAGAATTTTCAGACCAAAGAACGAAATATGGCTACTGGCGCCATTTTCGTGAGAATGGCCGATATTACTTATTGAATGAAAAGAAACAATAATGAACATGGAATTAAATTTTATCATTCACTTCACAAATATTCCAATAAATATGTTTTGTATTTTGCCCGCAGGGTGTTTCCATAACTGTAACATCAATCACTGATTTTGGCGCCTTTCTTATCGGTGGCACTACCGTACTTCCCGCATTGCGATCATTTTGTATCTACTGTGGCATCGGCATTATATTTCTCTTCATTTTTAGCGTATCGTTCTTTCTTGCATTTCTGGTTATCGATCAAAGAAGATACTCGAGTAATCGTGATGCATGTTGCTGCATTCCGCTGAAGTATGACTATATTCCGTCAGAATTTGGCCAGCGGTCATTTTTACAAGAATTCTTTAAGAAATATTACTCACCATTTTTACTGAATACTCCAGCAAAAGTAAGTTCAGTTTCGATTTAATTATTGTTGTTTTTATTAAATCTATCTAAGTTTTAAAGACTTTTTAAAATTTTCTTGATTTGATTTGATTGTGCTCCTTTATTTTATATTAACACTTAAGTGGTCAAGGGGGGGTGGTCAATATGGACCAAACATTTGGTTTTTGCGCGTCAGCGCAAAATCGCGAAGTAATTTTTTATCACCCTTCTATGTATTTATCTAACCATACCTTTCACTTGGTGGCAAAACAATTCAAATCGATCCACCCTTTCCCATGCTAATTAGCATAAATAAGCATTTTCGATGGCGCTCTTCAAATTTGTTTTGCCCATAAACCGTGACCAAACATCTTTTTTTTCAAATTTCATTTCAGGAATGTATTTGTACTTACAAGCTGCAAATATGACCTAAATTTTATTGAAAAAATTCCATTGGGAAGTGAGTTCTCCAATTTTTGGCGGGAAAATGTTAACACGGCACGGCCAAATTTGTTTTGACCGCCATTTTGAAATGGTTTGTCTGATTTTTTTTCTCTTTTCTTTAATTCTTTCGAAGTACTTTACCAGTGACCAGAGTTTCAACGTAAAATTCTCTCTCAAAAGTGCTTTTTCGGTGTTGGGTCCATATGGACCCTCTGACCATTGACCACTTAAGTGTTAAGAAAACCTTAACAAGTGATCTAGCACTTTTAACGCTATTTGGAGTTTTATATCATTTGACACCGATTGGTGTCAATCTAACTCCATAAAATAACACCAATATAATAAATATTTAACAAAGTTTATGCAGTGTTTTGATGCAGGAAGAATACATCTTGTACTTTATCGATTATCTTCTATTTCAGATTATAGTTCTAATGATTACCTTTGCTCTACTTGTTGTAAGCACATGGGGCACTTTAACCTGGGAGCAGAATTTCGATTTCAAATGGCTTCTTCCGGAGGATGGTCATGTAAGACCTTTCTTGGATGCGAATGAAGAGGTGATTAAGAAGAAATAGTTTTATATATGGAAAACAACAAATTAATGGAAAATTTAAGTAAAAATCTATGGTGGGAGTTGCATTTTAAAACAATGGATCACGTGCTATGGAATTTTGTTTATAATAAAGGTTACGGTACTAGGGATGGAAAACAACATCACCGAAGGTGTTAAAATCACCCATTGGATATTACAAAAACATAAATACACGGTGGGGTTACATTTACAAGTAACGGGCCCTAAGGCTGCGATCACATAGAACTATACTATATGCTACACGGAGCTATACGGACACGTTTGTCCTATCTATAGGACCTTATTTTTTCTGTGATACTATCCACGATATAAATTCATCATCACTGTACTGTTTATACGTTTCAGAAAACCCTCTGATCTCACCCAAGAAAAGAAAATAATATTGTTTTTAGGGCGAGGTCAGTACGCTGGCTAGCTCTAGTGATAGTGGATTTACATTGTGGATAGTATCATGAAAAATTAATATCCTATATGTTGGACAAACGTGCCGTTCTATGTGATTGCAGTTTTAAGTCTGCATTTTGTTTACACTGTCTAATAGATTTGTGTTTGGCCTATAGTTGTAATTGAGAAGGAAAGTCACATTAAGTACACTTAAAATAAAACATTTTTAATTATTTTTTTATTTATTTGATTATTTAGTCGGTTGGATAGCTCATCTGTGGAAAAATTGTTAACTTGTATATTCTACAAAATAGATGGTCATTTTGTTTATTATAATAACAGACAAAGACAGACGATGACTTTCAACATCAGTTTTTGATCAGGATTTTTTTTTTTCGGATGAAACTAGAAAAATCTGAATATATTTTATTTTTCAGTATTTCCCTTCAAACGGATTTCCAGTAGCGATATTCCTCAAGGATCTGGACTATTACAATGAGAGGCAGGCGATGACAGATTTATACAATGATTTTAGGAACAGCAAGTGGATACAGGTGAGTGAAAATACATAAAATTAACCCTTGTCTTAGCAACGTATTTTTGTAACATTTGATATCAAGGGGGTTTAACTCCCCCCTCCTCCATGAAATTGAAATTTAACCACCATTGGGGAATTTTGGGGAAAATCAAACTTTTCGCCAAAAATGGCCATTTTTTGTTTGTTTATTTATAAAGAGGTGAAATGGTGTTTCGAAGATGATCTGCAAGTTTTAGGTCCATACCATGCAAATATTTTTATAAATGGCGGCTTAAAATATTCCGAGGTGGAACACCCCCTTCC